>OX424576.1:87488657-87708657 GCA_949152435.1 Gastracanthus pulcherrimus
TCTATGTCTGTCTGTCTGTCTGTCTGTCAGTCGGTCTATCTGTCTGTCTGTTTGTCTCTCTTTATGTTTGTCCGACTGTCTGTATGCATGTCAGACTGTCTGTCTGTCTCACTGTCTATCTGTTGGTGTCTGTCTGTCTGTCTGTCTGCCTGTCAGTCTGTCTGTCTGTCTGTATGTATGAATGTCTGTCTGTCTAACTGTCTGTCTGTCTGTCTGTATGTATGAATGTCTGTCTGTCTAACTGGCTATCTGTCTGTCTGTATGTATGAATGTCTGTCTGTTGTCTGTCTGTCTGTCTGTCTGTCTGTCTAACTTTCTGTCTGTCTGTCTGTATGAATGTCTCTCTGTCTATCTGTCTATCTGTCTGTCTGTATGTATGAATGTCTGTCTGTCGTCTGTCTGTCTGTCTGTCTGTCTGTCTGACTAGTCCCCATTTGATTGAACAAGACGCTTATATCGATGTTTCCACTTATTAAAGCACTCTTGAAAGTCAGACTTCGGAATCGCTTTTAGTGCATTCGTCGCATTAGTTTCAACAGTTTGTTTATTGTCGAATCGATGTCCTTTAAGCGGCATTTTCAATTGAGGAAACAGCCAAAAGTCGCAGGGAGCTATAATTGCACTGTATGGAGGCTGGCGGAGCTGCGCAACACTGTGTTTCAATAAATACTGCTGCACAAGTTTTGATGCGTGCGCTGGAGTGTTGTCGTGATGAAGAAGCCAGTCATCGGTTTCCCACAGTTGCGGTCGTTTTCTCGTAATCATTACGTAATCTTTTCAAAACTTCAACGTAGTAATCTTTATTGATGGTCTGGCCTGTATGGGCATATTCGTGGTGCACAACGCCCTCATAATCGCAAAAAACAGTCAACATTGACTTGATGAACGAGGATCACTGTCAACAGATGTGCGGCCACTTTTGAACCACCTATACCACTCTTTTATTTGTGTTTTGTCTATACACTCATCTTTAAAGGCCTTTTGCAACATTTCAATAGTTTCCGCACAACTTTTACCGAGATTAAAGCAAAATTTTATGCAAATTCGCTGTTCGGTTCGTTCTGCCATTTTTAGCAATAAGCAATACTCACGTTCATATATACATACGTACGTACATACGGACGTACATAAATATACGTACATACATACTAACGTACATTCGGACGTACATAAATATACGTACATACATACCTACGTACATACATACATACGTACATACATACATACGCATGTTCATACATACATACGTACGTACATACATACATACTCACGTTCATATATACATACGTACGTACATACGGACGTACATAAATAGACGTACATACATACGTATGTACATACATACATACACACATAAATACATACATATATACGTACACACATCCGTGGATACATACATACGCACGTACATACATACATACATACATACATACGTACACACATCCGTGCATACATACATACGTCCGTACATACATACATACATATATACATACATACATACATACGTACACACATCCGTGCATACATACATACGTCCGTACATACATACATACTCACGTTCATATATACATACGTACGTACATAAATATACGTACATACATACGTACGTACGTACATACATACATACACACATACATACATACACACATACACACATACATACATACATACATACATACATACATGCATACATGCATACATACATACATACGTAGGCGTGTACATGTATATATTCATACATGCATACATATATAGATTCATATATGCATGTATACATGTATAGACATGTATACATGTATGCATACATACACATGTATGCATGTATACTTACATAAATACATGTATGCATGTACGCTTATATAAATGCATGCATGCATGTATACATACATACATGTATACATGCATACATGCATTCATGCTAACATAATAATAATAAAATACTAATAATAATAATATTTTTAACTCGAATAATAATAATAATGACGATGTTAACAGTACTGCCAACATTTACGACGGAGGAAGTTTACTTGCTGCGAATGACAGACGCTTACAATAAACATAGTAATAAAAATAGTAATAGAAATAGCCAAAACATCGGTGAAGTAAGTAGAGCTGCATCGTTCCGACGTAGCATGCGGGTGAAATCGGTCGATGTGCGGGCTATGCACGGCAGCAGCATCAATGCAAGTAAAGATGTTATTATTTCTAGTACTTATGATGGTGATGATACTAATATAATTGATGTTGCACACATTGTGCTGTGCAGGGTCTTTCCACGGATTCGGAAACAGGACATTATAAGCATCCACCTGCTTCGATCGGATAAGCGACAGCCTACGTTACAAATTTCCGCGAGAGAGGGGGGTAGACGGTCGCCGTTGGCTGTTACCCTCTCCAATAATGCATTAGTAGAGGAAATTATGCGTGCAAAGAAGTTTATTATAAGCTTCCATACTAGAGACGTAGGCACCTCGATTCTTGAATAGGAAACTAATGATTTAATAATAAATGCTAAAATCTTAATCAATGAGCTCCTAGACAGAGACTCTTTCTTAAAATTCAGAAGCCTAAGGCCCTTGTGATGATGCTTAATTTTAAATATGTATGGCATAGAGGGGGCCGCTTCTTGGTCAGGAGACGTGATGGCGATGTCTCTCATGAATTTTCCTCAGCTGCTGATCTTCAAGCAATATTGTCTTGCTACGGGATAAACTCAAGCAAATCAGAGGTCAAAAAATTGTGTAATACAGGAAATAGATGTTCAGCGGTTGTCACTATAGCTTCTAAACAAACTGGGGCTGCAGCTGCGGAATGACAAGCCACGGGCACTATTGGGGGGAGGGGGAGGTGGCACGATAGGGGATTCAGAGCAGGTTTTGTCAATATGACCTCTCTTTTAGGACACATTGAGATTCTCAGACAACATCTTTCCACTGGTCCCGCCTAGCATCTCTTCGGAATTGCTGAGTCGCACTTCTTCCCTGACGTTGAGAGTGATCGTATTAAGCAATGGATCTTACATTAGACTCGATCATAACAAATTCGGGGGCAAGTTAGTCTTATATATACACACCTTCAAAGCCAACCTTCTGTGCAGTTCATCGACTACACAGGAGGAAAATTCGCTTATTCCAGAATATATCATGTGCAGTGCGCAGCAGGGTAGTCTACCGCCCGCCTTTGTTGTATTTATTTATAGACCACCTCTGATGTTATTGATTAACTTACCACGGAGACTTAAGATTATAGCCACAAAATAATCATGGGCGATCTGAATGCGAATTTACTCAAGACGTCAGACGATGCAAAATTTGTTAGGTACTTGCTGATGACCTTAATTTTTGTATAATAGGATGGATAGATGTAATAATGACTGATGACAATGACATAGTGCTTATCAGTAGTGATCACGCGGCGCCTTTTGCCAGTCACTACAACATCATAGAGGTTCAGATTGAGATTGAAACTGCTGTACCATACAGCAAGACGACCTCCTCTCTCATCTTGCTTACTGTGATTGGTCGCCGCTTGATGGCTCAGATACAGGCATCTACTACCAACTTGAATGCTTCAGCGTCAACCTCATGGATGCGATTGATAATGTAGCACCGCTAAAGGAATTCTCACCGACGAAGAAATCAAATCCCTCATGGGTTGACGCTGAACTCGCATATCTGTACAAGAATCGAGACGCTGTATGAAGACGTTTCGCACGGACCAAAGGCAGAAAACTATGTCAGGAGTGTCAATCTCTTGTGTCTGATGCCGAACAACGCACAAAAAGCGCGCGGGAGATTTGTATGCAAAACCTTATATTTGAAGCTCTTGATAAAAAGAAAGATATGTGAAAGGAACTCAAGGGCTTGGGACTCCTGCCTAAAATATGAGAGGAGTTTCATGGTTTTTCACCGGATTAGCTTAATCCCTACTTTGCTGGGGTATACATACATACATACATACATACAGACATAGATACATATATAGATAAATACATACATCCATACATATATACATACACACACCCACATAGATACACACACACACACACACACATACACACACACGCGCGTGTAGATACCTAGCTACCTACTTACCTACCTACTTGCGAGCCTGCCTACCTGCCTGTCTGCCTGCCTGTCAACCTACCTATTGATACAATACATCTTCACCCTGTATATAACCTCATCTACATATAAGCTGTATAGTTGTGGATTATCTTGTATATATTAAGTATTATTATATATGATATTTGCTATTCTGCACTTCTAGCCAACATTAGGTATTATTTTGCACGAAAAATCCAAAATATAAGATAATCTTATATTATATTAAAGTGCTTTCATTTTTTCTCCGGTTCTCCGGTTCTCCGGTCTCCTGAAGTCACACTTTCTATATTTCCTAATTTTATTAGAATTAGAGTGACTTCTTTGAAACTCTTATCTCATTTGAACTTTTTTTACAGTATATTAACTTGCGTAACAATATCGACTTAAGGGTAACAATTTCAGACCCGCCTCACAGATCGCGAAGTTTGTAGCACATACAGCTCAAATGTAAAACAATATACAACTAAATTTAAAGAAATTTTTGACTCATAAATAATACATAAACAGCACAGCTTTTTCATTCAGAAAGCTGTAGAACAGTGAACTGTAAAACCCATCCTTTGACAGAAAAACTAAATTATAAATATCAATAGAATTAATGGTCTAGGCAATGTATATATATATATATATATATATATGTATATAACTTGCACATCATTTCCAACGCGTAGTCGGCTATTGCACTGCGATTCTTTGAACGAAAAATGATATTATAAAATTCAATAAAATTTATGGTCTAAAATTTTTAATATTTATCAACCTTTCTGCTTCGCAGGGTGAGGGCAGACTGAGAAATGGAACCGCTGTCGCGGCTATTTATGCAAATCGCATGCACAGATTGCGTATTTCTATATATCAGCACAATAACTTTAATAATTTCGGGACGCATATATATAATATATAATATATATAATATACGAAATAATTAAGTACAACCGTGCGAGCGCCAGCGAGCGATGTAACTGTTGCTAGAAAGTGTTTCTAAAGTGGTTTTGATAAAATGGAATATTGTGCTATTCCAAAGCTTTCTCTAGGAGGAAACAAAATGTATTATTTACAACCAAGCGAGCGTCAGCAAGATCGCCGTCATATTGTGGCACATATTATTGTGTCCACTCACTATGCCTGATATTTATCACCATGAAAAATATTTCTTTCCTTGCAACAGTAATTTTAAGTTTATACTACGATTTTATTAAATTTAAATATACGGAATAAAGGAAATTAAATTAAATATTTCGTTTTGCGACCATTAAAAAAGTATCTGTCCCCTTGAAGAATGTTATAACATAAAATTAACAATATTTAAAAGTGTCAACGTTTATCTAATTTGAAATTCAAATCCTAAGGAATTATATTTCAAATGTACTTATAGACAATGTAAATGTTTAACGGAGTTTTCAGGGAAGTGCAACCGAGCGAGCGTTAGCGAGCGAGGTGACCATTGCTAGTGTTATATTAAAAGCATTATTATTTGTGATATTTTAAAAATGATTTAATAATGACATAATTTATTTTTGCATTACTGAATATGTATCTATCTATAATATAGCATAGAAAAATCATAATTTTTATACCATTTTAATGGTGAAATTTGTATACTAGTGTAAGTTAAATAGTAGTAGAATTTTTAAACGAGTTACTTTAAAAAATTATATGTTTTTGTGGCTTATGAATTTTTTTGCAATGATTGAAAAAAATTCAATCTTTATAGGTATAGATTTTTTTTTTATTTTATAGATAAAAATAGATTTTCGCGTGAATGACACAGCGCTGTTTATTGAAAAATATTCATTTATCAGTAGGACACAAATCACTAAATGAAAATAGTTAGACAGGAAAATAACGAAGATGGGCGGTACTACGGAACTCACCGTTATTTATATAATAATTTTAATTAAATTCCTTTTGCGGAAGCATAGTGTCAAAACAGTCGGCTGCGTTTTTCGCGATTGATACTAGAGATATATGATCTGTAAGTATTTTTATTTTTTTGTCATACATAAATCTATCGAATTTTTTCACTTCATAAACAATATCGAGCAGTTCCTTTTCTATTTGCATGTAATTTTTCTCAGTTTCTGATAAACTTTTGAGCTATACCCAACTCGTCTTTTTTCTTGTAACAAACAACAGCCTAATTCGTCCTTGGATGCGTCGGCCTGTATTGTTATATGTTTTGATTCGACGAGTTCTTTTAATACATGGGGTTTTGTCAATTTTAATTTCATATTTTCTAACTCATTATTATGCACGTATGTCCATATCCATTTACAACAATTTTTTTTAATAATTGTCGCATATTGCCTATCTCGTTTGCTAAATTAGGAATGAATTCTTGTACGTACTTAATTAACCCTAGAACTCGCCGTAACTCATTTTTTTGTTGGCGGCTTTATGTCTTGTATTGATTTTACTCTATCCTCATCTATTTCTTTGCCCTTTTCCGATAAGATATATCCGAAATATTTTACTTTATTTTATTTGTATTGTAGTTTCTGGAAACTAAATTTTATATTGTTTTCTAGAGCGATATCTATTACTTTTTTACACTTTTCATCCTGTTCTTCCTATCTGTCACCCGACAGGATTATATCATCACTATATGTATCTACTCCTTGTCTTTAAAATAGTTTTTCATTGTTTTCTTAAATTATTTCTTTGGATCAATTAAAACCGAATGGTGAAACATTAAATGTATATATCTCAAATGGTGTTGAAAACGCACATGACTCACTAGATTCTTGATCTATTGATATTTGCCAGTACACTTGTCTTAAATCTAATTTAGTGTACCACTTTTTTCTTGACAATTTAGTTGATAATTCTTGTGCAGAAGATATTTCAAAATATGATCTTTTAATTGCTTTATTTAAATCCTAATGGTCTAAATAAATTCGATGACTACCATATGCTTTTTTTCTTATGATGAAAGGTAGGTAAATACGCATAGAAATAATGTCATAAAAGTGTCGTAAATGTCGTAAATACATTAAGAGGCGCGAAAATCAAATTAAATTACATTTAATAACGCCAGGATAATTTTTTTGTTCAAATTAAATTTTTAAATAATAAAAACATAATTTCAATAGTAGACCAATAAATAATTTCAATAATAAAATCATAATTTTAATAGTAGACCAAAACGGATAATTAGCGATAGAGGAACAGCATTTACGTCTACAAATTTTAAAGAATTTACGGACAACGAAAAGGTAGAGCACGTGTTAGTCGCCGTCGGTACATCTCGAGCAAACGGGAGGTCGAACGCGTAAATCGTATAATAACACCGGCATTTGCAAAACTTTCGGAGGCGCCGAATAAGTGGGACCGTCAAATTGAACATGTTGAATTTGCGATTAATACTACCGTTTGTCACTCTACGGGTGAAACTCCAAGCAAGCTATTATTTGAGGTTGAACAAGCAGCTAAACCAAACGATTGTATGCGACTACTATTATAATTGTTACACGAAGACGATAGAAACTTAGAAACACTTCGTGTAAATGAAGCGGAAAATATTCTAAAATCACAGCTCCCTAATGAAAAATTGTACAACGCAAAACGTAAAGTGGACAATCTTTATAATGTTGGCGACTATGTAATGATCAGAAATTTGACACTTCTGCAGGTATAAATAAAAAGTTTTTACCAACGTACACAATTACCGTATGAAAGCGTATTATCACCCGATCACATGAAGTTTTATATAACAATGTAACTGCAAATTAATTTTAAATAATAACAATAACTGGAAATCTTAATACTCTACCTGTACAATAATTTAAACACGGTTATGTACATATATATAGTGTTACGGACGAGCTTATGGCTCTCCGTGGTAGCTCCTTATCGCAGAGCGGATGCGCGCAAGATGCACACTCAGCACTGCCCGACACTGCTCCAGCGTTTTCACGCGCAAAAGTACAGTGCTTGCACCTTTTGCGCACGGAACCGCGAGCGACCGCGAGTGGGCCAACAGATACTCGGCGACATTCACGGCGAGAGGTGCTCGCCACCAATAAAGCTAGACTTAAGTAAAAGCCCAGCGTCCTTGATTCCTCCGCGCCTCTCTCTGGCGGCACAGGAAAGTCCACCCCAACCATCCGTCACATTCGGCATCCCTTGTTAGCCTGTGCGGAATAGAGGACCTTTTCTCCCCCGACGTATAAATTTAAAAAAATGAAAAAAAAAAATCGTGTGACCGCGTGTGCGGTGCAGTGCGACAGTGCAACTCTCCAACAGCCAAGGACCACGCTTCAAGGCCTTACACACCTGTGGCCGAAATTGTACGCCGCTGCATCTTTAGCAGGCTTCAACACGTAGCACAAGCAGCCATCGCAGAGCATCAGAAGAAAATGAAGAAAAAACTCGCCACCAGTTATCTAGAGCGCAGTGGTTCCGGAGAACAAACCGGTCGCCGAGACACAAACAAGCAGTGATCAGCGCGGACCACTGGCAACGGGGCCACCAAAGCCCATCGGAGCCACCTAAGCCCACCTGGGCCGACGAGACTAGTCCAGCAGACACCATGCACAGTTCAGTCGTCGGTGCGGAACAACCACCGACGCGCGCGAGATAGCCAACAACCACAGAGCAGTCGCAGCAGCATGTAGCAGCCGTCTTCACACGTCATCATCAGCAACACCGAGAATGCGCAGCCACATCGTATTCTTCCCTGCAATTCTGTAACTCAGCTTTTTGTCCTAGAGCGCAGCTTCGCGAAATTTTTTAACTTAATATGTTATTCGAGCGAACGATTTAAAAACGCCCTCCAGTACATGCGATTTATTATCTGACGCGACAGATCCTGACGCACAATCCGAGAGAGGAGCGATGAACCGAGCTCCACGCGACTCCGAAAGCGTCGCACGCGTAGACCGCGTAATAGAACAAATTTTAAAACGCCTTAGTAAATTCGAACTTGCATCGCGTAGCCTGGTAATTCAAGGCAAATGGTCGCGCAGCGAGATCGAGCTTACATCTCGTACCTCGGGCGGCTCAAGCCAAAGTGAGAATGCGCGAACAAAATCGCACGAAAGCAGAGATGAGCGCATCGTCGGCGACCGCGATCAAGTCGCGGAGAAAGCTGTGAGGGCGGACCAGCACCCACCAGCAATCGACGCATTGATAGATTTAAATACAGCAGGTGCTATCGGGAACAGTATCGATAAAGAACCGTCTGAAATTGGTCGCTAGCTAGAGGAAAGGCTGGCGCGGCTTCGAGACATTGCGAGATCCCCGTCGGAAAGCGGCTCCGCCGACTTCAGATCGTCCGAAAGCGAGTGCGGCAGCGACGTGGAAAATTCGGTTTATGGCGACCTAGAGGTCCCAGAATGCTATGCCATAACCGATAAGTGCAACGACGGAGTAATGAATTTACTCGGAATAAAAAATATAGGTTGGAAAAATGGAAATTCCGAATTAACGCGCGCAGACCCCATAAAAATAAGATCACGGAAAAATCGCGAAACGAGCGGCGAACGCGACAGGGTCAAGCACACCACGACACGGGCGATAAAAGGAAGCTTTGGCGAGAACGCAAATAGCAATCGTAAAAATCGAAGCGCGCAGCGCGAGCTTAGTCCAGGAGAGCGGAGCGTGCAGAGCGCACGGAGCGCAAGTGGTGCACGCAACGAGCAAAATACAGAGCAGCCCAGGAAAACAGATGTATCGAAAATTCTCAGCGAGCAGGAACACGTAAGTCCCGCATTACTCGCGTTGATCGAGTAGATAGATAGATAGATAGATTAAGATTTATTTTGCACAAGTCAAGAATATACATCATATATACATAGTTTCGATACATTAAATTAAATTTATATCATTATCACAGATTCATCGTTAGATTTCATCACATCGGCTTATTATAAATGCACAGTTTATGTCAGTAGTCTTAACTATCACGTCACAATATAGAACCTTAATTAAATAATTACTTAGCAGTATAACACAGTTAATTTTTATCACAGAACACATTTCTTTCGTCGCAGGTTTCAAAGATATGCCTACGTACTGCCGTTTTAAATTTATTTAGAGACGGAAGATGCCTAATAGCGCGGGGGAGCGAATTCCAAGGCGAGCACCTTGGGCTCTGAAGGAGTACAGGCCAACATCAGTACGCAACCCTGGAATTTTTATTTCCTTGGGATTCCTCCCTGAGGGTCTAGACTGATTTTGTTCAAAAGGGGCCGCAAGGTACGTAGGCTGTCCCATGACAACTGCTTTATAAAGCATTACCGCCGCAAAATACTCCCTTCTTATCTCCACAGTCAACCAGCCCAGTTTCCTCCTGTAGGGAGAGACATGCTCATCCTTTCTAACACCACATATATATCTCACACAGGAGTTTTGCAACCTTTGAAGCCTGGTCTGTAGCTCACCTGATACGTCGAGGTATACAAGAGAGCAATAATCTAAGTGAGAGACAGCAAGAGCACCTGCGAGCTGTTTGCGTAACGCTTCGGTGGTGCAGGATCTAAAAGATCTGAGTCCATATAAGGCTGTGTTAACCTTCCGACTAACTGCACCCACTTGCGGTTTCCATGTTAATTGAGAATCCATAACAACACCGAGGTTAGTTACAGTATCGGCAAAGGGAATAAAAACGTTATTCTGCACCTCAATGCCTGGAAGGTGCAATTCTTGCAATTTATTAATATTGTAATCCGACCCAAAAATTATAGCTTTAGTCTTCCCGACATTAAGGTGAAGGGCATTATCAGAAGCCCAAGCCGACACTGCTCGCGCCACAGCTGACAGGCAATCAATGCCTATCTGAAGATCGTCTCTCGCAACCTGCGTATATTGTGTTATGTTTGCATAAAGCAAATGTTCGACACCATCCGATAATTCACCCTGGGGATTTTTTAAAGCAGCTAGTATGTCTCCAATATCATTAATATAAAGGCTGAACAGAAGGGGCCCAAGAACTGAGCCCTGTGGAACGCCAAGATTGGTTGTGCACCAATCAGATTCCCCATTAGATTTTGTAACCACTCGCTGGTTACGACCTGTAATATTTGACTTGATCCACAGGACTATGGACCTAATAAACCTCATTCTGATCAGCTTACGAAGTAATTTAGAGAGCGAAATAGTGTCGCACGCCTTACTGAAATCAAACATTAGGAGTATGGTAAGCAGCTGTCAAGCCAGCATTGGACACACATAAAAATCGCCATACGAGCAGACAAACGCACGGTAGCGACGGCTCCGCAAGCGACTGCGAGCCTGAATCACTCGCTGAAGAGCGCGAAATATTTCATGAAATGCGCGCAAAAATAAGGCATAAGCAGTATCTGATTTTGCCGTCCCCGATGCATAAAAGCATTCACGGACGCAGCGGTTTGGATAGCGAGGACGATCACTCTTCGGTTCGCACCCGGAAACAGTTTAAAAGTCGTGAAGTGTCGAGGAGCACACGTGCGAGCGAATCGCACAGATCCACAAGAAATGCGTGCGCAAATACACAGCGCAATGAGGAGCGCGCAATAAACCCATGTAGCAGCACAGTGCGCTACGAGAGCGGCGCGATAAGAACATGCAGCGACGCAGCGCGCGATTCCAGCCGTGCGCTAAATGCATGCAGCTACGCGATTCGTTCAGCCCCGAATTAGAGAAGTTGTTAATAATAGCCTTGGCTAACAAATTAACTGGAAAAGCAACTGACGGCTATCAAGCCAGACTAACCAGCTATAAGTCGGTAATGCAGCTTTTGGCCGACCTCACAATGCAATACGGCAATATAGGAATTGCCGATGAGGTGCAAGCTCAGATAAAGATGCTGCAGCAAGAATACGGTGAGCCAGTCGGCGACTATGGCTTAAGAATGCAGATACTCCATAACCGCTTGCTGAGGATAGTCGAGTCTGCACCGGACCTGTCGAAGCACAACAAGGAAACCCGCAAGCGTTACGCCGGTGAGGGCGCCCTGCAGCAATTCATGTTCGGGCTAAAAGCATCGCTTGACCATCAAGTGCGTATTCAAGGGCTAAGGTCACTGAACGAGGCGATAAGATTCTCACTAGAATTCGTTGGGGAACAAAGCGCGCGCCGATCAGGACTTGGCCAACTATCAGAAGGCGTGTCGGCGCCGATTCCTCCTTCCCGCGACGCAGCCGAGCGGTAGGCAGACAGCCACCGACACAGTGCAAGTGCGCCGAGAAGTAGGTGATAACACTTGCAGCTGCAATTCCTTCGTCAAGGACAAACGCATCAGATAACTTATGCACGCAAGCAGATCGTCCACCTGCTACAACGTATTGCGATTATTGTGAGCAACCGATGCATAAAACCAGCGACTGCTGGAAGCTACAAAAAGATGCACAAAATAAATTAATAAGAAATCTTTGGCTGGTTAACAATCGAGGGAATGAAAATCGCAATTTCAACAATTCGAGAAACCGAACCAACTATAAGGAGACCAATAATAATTGGAGCAATAATAGACATTATGGCAGTAGCACTCAGCGTAATGACGAGAAAGTCGACACTGTTAGTACCGGTGATAGCACCGTCAATAAGGAGCCGCCGAGCGTCGAGCTGATGCCCAACAGAAGTGACACGCTGGCCAAGCAGCTTAATAAGCAGCGTTTAAACTAGCTGCACGCTCGACGCGATCCTCGAACGCCGAGCGTGAAGAACAAGCAAAACCAAAAAGCAAAATAGTAAAAGAAGCAGTAAAAATCAAGTTTTTGACTGCGGGTCGTCAACCGCCAATAGTAAACATCGATTGCCCCCAATTGAAGTAGAGACAGGGCAACTTTTATGCTGATTCAGGAGCCGACATTTCCGTCGTCAAGGTTGGGCATTTAGAGCCCAGCAACCCAATAGACAGGCAGAAAATTATAGAAATAAAAGGTGTCACTCCGGGAGCCGCTTATACCTTGGGTCAGGCCGAAGTAGCATTACAAGGTCATAATTACACAGTGCACGTAGTATCCAACGCTTTCCCCATACAGAATGCGGGAATAATCGGATGGGATATAAATAGACCGCTACGAAAGTTGCGTAGATGCAGCCACAAAAAGCCTTAGACTCGGCAGTTCGTCCATACAGTTTGAGACGAATGACAGACTAACCGTTCCTCCGATAGTAAAAATGATAATCAGTGCCAGGGTTGCAAACAACGACGTAAAAATAGGTTGGGTTCACTCATGAATTTGCATAAAGATTTACTATTTGGAAATTTTCTTACCGAAGTTAGAAACGGCAGAGTCTATGCAGAGTGCATAAATATTGGCGACGATGAAATCTCGATTGACGCACCGACAGTTAGGTTACAAGAATGCAAATGAGCGTAGAGAACTCGCTCTATCAAGCCGACGAGGACGGCACAGCTGATAAGGCAGCTGATTTTTCGGCATGCTTGCGTCGCATGTACGAGGCAGATAAGCAAAGAGAAAGTATAAAAAAGTAAGGGACCTAAACGCCAAGCTGCTGCACAACAGTGATCTGCACAAAGAGAGGGTACAGAAAATCGTAGATCTGGCAGATTTAGAAGGATGCAATGAAAAAGAGATAAGTTACTTTACGGAAATCGCCGATGAGTATGCAGGAGTTTTTGGCCTCGAAGAAGAGCCCCTTTCTGCGACTCACTTTATCCAGCACAGACTCGAACTTAAATCGAACAAGATAATTCGATCAGATAGATTCAGATTTCCACCAGCCCTGCAGGCGATAGTCGCGTAATAGCCGCAGCAAGCGATGGTAACCTGAAGCGTTACGTCGTTGCCAACGCACAGCCGCCTCGTGAGAAGCCACCATGGGCAGCTCTGGATGACCAGTTGCCACCTCCAGTCGTTCACTTACTTTCAATAAACGAACATCCCTTCCGTTTCCTTGAAAATCTAGTGTATTTAAGATCAGCGGATAACTTTATAACTACGGAAATGCAAGAGGCCTTAATAGAGACAGGATACCTAAATCCCGACGAACTAACAAGCAGAGAGTTCAGGGTCAGCGAGATCAATATCTTCGAGTTTAAAGGCATCAAACTCAGAGGTGTTTATGTAAAGAAATACATAGACGACCGACCGATGCGTGCTGACATCGGAAAATGTCTACGAACTCTGAAAAACGTAGTGATAGCCAAAGAGATAACGAGTTTTGCCATTATTCGCGACTTAGCAATTTTGTCCCTAGCAGAATGGACAAATTTCATCAATCAATTCGATAAAACTTTTACAAATCAAGAAAGATTAACACCAACAAAACACGCAACGGCGGAGGAAGTCACACGAGCACATAGAAAACATGCTGTCCCACCTTACAGTCCTACAGACGACAGCAGCCATGAACAAGTGAAATATCGCACAAAGTATTATTACGACCAGAATTTGAATATGAAACACTTCCGAGAAAGAGAGCTGGTCTACGTCCTCAAGGATCCAAAAAAGGGAAAATTCGCAAAAGAATATACTGACCGGTTTGAAATAATAAAAATAAACCGCAAGGCAAACAACATCACGATACGTAACGTCGACGTGTCGAAAACAGTCCATGTTAACAAACTTGAAAGGCCAGGCAAGTTAGCCAGACAATCGGATAAACAAGCATAGGACAGTCGTTTTTTTTACTGTTTTTTTAAGCGGCCCCGGACAAGCCGCGCCGCGAAATAAAAACAAGCCTAAGCGAGTAATTTTGAATGAAATGATAATCAACTTCAAAAGATAGAGATAAAAACAATCATAGAAAGAGAATACTTTTTCAATTAAGGGCAAACGAGAAAATAAACCTGCGCGCTTATAGGAGGAAAAGCGACCTTAAGCGCAAATGTCTAATTGTATACTTTTATGTTCAGTAAGTTTAAGATTTCTTAGTATAATTTTGAATGTATAAATCATAACTTTTTCTTCATCTGTAAAACACATCAGGCGTATTAAAAATAATAATAATTATTAGAGTTAAGCACAACTTTACAACATCCGCAGTAAAGAAACAAAAAAACGTCAAGAAAAAAAAGTTAGGTAAATATCAATGATATTGATAAAGAAAAATTTTATAGGAAAAGTACAAAACTTATTAGAGAGTGGCAAACACGAACAAGAGTTCAAATGAATGTTATTGATTTAGAGAAAATAGCAAGAGAAGTTACTAAATTTATCAATTCTAAAAATTTATAGAAAGGTTAAAAATGTAGAAATTTGATAAGTTTTAAAAAATACAAAAAATTTATTGAAAGTTTAAAAATGTAGAAATTTGAAAATTTTAAAATCTAGGAAATTCTAAAATCTAGAAAAATTTAAAGTTAAAAAAATTTTAAAATTTGAAAAAAATTTTAAATTTAGAAAATTTTTGAAAAATGTAGAAAATTTTAAAATTTGGAAAATTTTTAAATTTGGATAATTTTAAATTTCAGAAAATTAAAAAAATTTAGGAAATTTAAAAATGAAAGTTAGAAAATTTAAAATCTAATGAGAAAAGAATGTTCACATTTATCATATATAATTGGTGCAGGGTTTTACGTACAATCTTAAAGTTTAATTGCGCGAAACTCGCACAAGAACATGTAGCCATTATGGACTACGCCAATCGCTGTGGCGAAATTCGGTTTCAAACACATTTTTTAATAAAAAAAAAAAGAAAATATGGTTAACAGGACGCGTAAATCCGCATCAAGCAGGATACAAAACAAAAGTAGATAATAAGCTATAGAAATTAAGTACATAATGTAGAGCACCTCTCAAATCATATTTTGTAAAGCAACAGCGGCTGCTCACCAGTAATACATTTTTAGGAAGTAATCGCGTACAAAACGAAAAAGATTATTACATGTGCAAATACGAACGCGCGAACGCAGGCTAGAGCAGTACGTCAGTTATCAATGCTCATTGTTTATCTTTTTCGAGCGACGCGGACGTCGCCCAACGCGGCCCAGCACGTGTCATGAACGAACTTATGGCTCTCCGTGGTAGCTCCTTATCGCAGAGCGGAGGCGCGTATGACGCGCACTCAGCTCTGCCCGACACTGCTCCAGCGTTCTCACGCGCAAAAGTGCTTGCACCTTTTGCGCGCGGGACCGCTCGCGATGGTCCAGATGCGACCGCAAACGGGCCAACAGATGCCCGACGACATTCACGGCGAGAGGTGCTCGCCACCAATAAAGCTAGACTTCAGTAAAAGCCCTGTGTCCTTGATTCCTGTGCGCCTCTCTCTGGTGGCACAGGACAGTCCACCCCAACCATCCGTCACAATAGAAAAAAAAGAATTGTTTTGTATTTGCACTACTATACGGCTGAGACTGCTTTGTGTCAGGATTAGCCGAACTTTAGGGTAATTTATAAATCTAAGAAGTCCAAACGGACAAACAATTCCACGAACTCCAACCGACGCTCGTAATCCGGGAACAGTAACAACGTTCGGAAAATTCGCTTGCCGCCGGCCGAGATCGTCAGTTCTTAGGCTCCAGCAAGGCTGAGACGATTGCAGTGCAAAGGGGAGTGGCTCTATTCGCTAAACGATGTGCGAGCGCTCAGATTGGCGAACACAGTGGGCGGCTAGACTTAGTGGTGTGAGCCTAATACAAGGGCCAGGACAGTTTAAGCGAGCTGAATTTCTGTAGCGACTAATTTATAAAAAGGGCGCTGGCGGCATCCTTGCGACACTGTGGATCCGTCCGTGTGCGTGCACACCAACGCTGTAATCAGCGCTTAAACAAATTAAACAAATCTGATCTACAATTGCTGTGCTCCTTATTTAACCGCCCTCCGTCATACATTACAAATAATAACAATATAAATCAAAGACTTACATGGTCAATGGGTAATGATAATGTTAATAATACTGCCGATAGTAGTACGTTTCAAGAAATTTTCTAAAAGAGCATAATTATTGTAGACGCATGAAACCAAACAAATTTCTAACTATTAGTGTTGATAATAATATCACAAATCATTATGTAGGACCTATGAATGTTTTATGTAGTAATTCTAATGTAAAGCATTTTGCTGCAGAAAGGATTACTAGAAGAGGAAACTCCTTTAATTATTATTGTAGCCATGGTCATGTTTATTTAACAAAGTTGCCAAATCCTACTGCAGAGCTGCAAGCATTATTTAATGGAGCACATCCAAAAGCAAATATTTTTCATAAGAAAATTCGTACTTACAATAGTTGCGTTTCCTTTGCATCTTTTAATACTAATTTAGTACAATATCAAGGGCGTCCTGCACCATATTGTTTCAAAATTCAAGGACAGATTTATTATCAAATAAGCACAAGCTTGCATCCTAATGAAAACGAAAATCAAAATTAAGGTCAATTATTTCTTGTAGATCAAAACGAAGCTACTGAGCATTGTTTTAATGCAACTACTTGATGCAAATACTTTATGCAAATACTTGATGTTGACATATTACAGATGTTAGATTCTATCATACGTAATAGTAACATTTTAGCTAAATCGTATCAAATGATGGGAAAAGAAATTGAAAAGTAGCAGAAAGTATTGTCAAATGGCGACGCACCACTACCAGCACTACAACTTATGTTCAGTTTAAAGCCAGGAATGGATAGACATCGTTATAATTTTCAAAAGGCCAATGAAGTGGCAGTTATTTTTGCTACCAATGCTGATAGTGAAATTCCAGATTCTAATGTTGTTATTCGTAATATAAACACAAAAAAATTCCAAAAAGTTAGTATGATGGATCCTAATGTTGCGCCATGGATATATCCACTATCTTATCATTTTGGAACACCAGAATGGCATGGAGATTTAACACATATAACCTGCGACTCAAAGCGAATCACGAGATCTGAATATCTTAAATGTCCATTAGCTTTGCAAGGTGATTATGACAATGTATTCGTACAAGGTCGTCGATAATTTCAACAATGGGTAGTATACAGTTACGATAAATTTGAAAAGAATAGGATTAATTTTTGCAGAAATGAACAGGGTAAACTACTTGTAGAAACTTACCAAGTTTTAAACGATTTTTTACAGAAAAATTTCAGTGTCCGTTTAGAAAAAGTATATATTCCTCATTGCAGATGACGATGAATGGAACAAGCGATGAATAAAGCAGCATTTTGGATGATGCCAAGAAGTTTGATAAACTTATTTGTTCGTATTTTACTTCATTGTCAACCCATTCACCCGACAAAACTTTGGGAAGAAGACATCGTAATTTATTACCCGCTCTTTGTAGCCGTCGGCCGCTCGGCTTGTTCACTTATTGGCGGTAGCGAGGAGTATGTACACTTCCCATTCTGGCCCGAGCATTGCGAGTGCCTGTGAAAATAATAAAATTCGGTCTGAGAATACGCTATAGAAGGCCGCGCTGGCGGGCGCCTATGCTCTGACGTCTGCATCAGGCTGCTGATGTTAGATCGGACCGCCGGAAGCTTAATCAGCGGCGCAGCCCTGAGCGGTCGCGGGGCGGTTACGTGCAGGTGCTGCATTTCCTCTGCAGCTCGAATAAGCACTTCGTGTTGCGTCTGAGAGAGTTACAATTAGCTTCGAGGGAATTTCAAGGATGAGCTGACTGGGTGGGTGATGTGGTGAGGGTGTATGTGGTATTTGCAGCGTGAGGGACTGTGAGTTCAAGGAGTTGGTGCTGGGGGAGGCTGGATATGCATATTAGAGCTGTCGGGAAGCTGAGACGTGGACGGGTGATGAGAAGTGTGGGCAACAGGATGCTGCATGGCGATCGTGGAGAGTGTGTTGTGGGGGATTGGTGTCTTGTCTGTTATGGTATAAATGGCTGTTTGTCGGTCGTTCGTGTGGTCTTGTAGGCTGAATCACGGCAGGTCGTGGAAGTTTGCGAAGTTGCTGCGTGTACCGCGATTAGAGCAGGGACCGATGTAACGAAATAAGTGTCTGCGCTGGCGGGCACTGAGTCGTGCCGGGAATTTTCTGTGTCGATTACGAGTGGCCTACGTGAGGGCCATGCCAGTGTCAGCAGGGCTGAGCGAAAAGCTCTGTGCCTGAGCTCGGGTGAATTTCTGCTCCATGGTCGGCTCAGCAGAGTTCGCAAGGAGACACGGGGATTAGCCCGTAAAGGAGTCTGCGTGCGCTAAATGGTCGAAAGTAAGCGCGCATGTGCTAGCGTGTGTTAAATCTAAATAATTAAGCCGACGCGCCTTTTTCTCTGAAGATTATTCGGCTAAGACGTTTTGCATCGGCATGCTGCTGTTGCTAAATGCCCCCACTTTGATCTTCAGTTCCACCTCGCTCTAGTACCTGCTAGGGGACCGAGATAATGCACGTTTATTTTTGTCACTATTTGAGAGAACGAAAATGTTAGCAAATGCCATGTTAGAGACGATTGTGACGGTAAGCATTTACAACGCAACTTTTGATGCCGATTATGAATGAAAAAGTGAGATATGTGGAAAAAAATTTCTTCGCGCGTAGCTGTTAGTGGCACTTCCGGAGTGCAGGGCAGTGAATCTCCCGGGCACGATTTACCCAGCGTGCACAGGTACTGACTGTAGCAGTGAGAGTTGACTCAAGAGCAACATTGCTTTTGCACGTTGATGAAAGTTAGTGCCGGGCTCGACCTTCCTCGCCTGCCATCCTGTCTTTCGCGTTGTTCTGTGTTTTGTGTTGTTGGACCCTCACAGCGCTGCTGATGCGCGGTCTTGAAGAGGTGATAATTAAGCTAATTCAGTCAGGTGAAAATCCCAAAATGCTCGTTCCCGAGGCCCACAAGGGATGTCAGGTTTGTTGCGTGGGAGTGATGAGGTCCGTGCTCACAGGGTATTTGGAGGTAACAGAGTTGCTCCCGAAAAAAACACGAGGATTAGGACAAAGAACGACACAATAGGGTTGCAGGTCACAATGGTATTTGTTGCACGAGACGGAGAGAGAGAGAGAGAGAGAGAGAGAGAGAGAGAGAGAGAGAGAGAGAGAGAGAGAGAGAGAGAGGGAGGAGAGAGAGAGAGAGAGAGAGAGAGAGAGAGAGAGAGAGAGTTGTTTGTTTTTTAGTTTTACTTTTACTTTTTTTGTATTATACCATATGCTTGAAATTTTTTGATCGTTTATTTTTGTGCATTATGCGGTCATTTTTAATCAATAAAAGCTTATATTTCTTATTTTTTTATGAAGCTTTGAAAACTAAAATAATTTTTAAGATTCATTGATTCGTTTTTATTTTATAACTATTTTAACAATTCACGATACTACTAAATTTATTATATTAAGTTACAACTTTAGGTTGGAGCTAAAGCGTGATGCGCTGTACGCGGGTGAGTGCAACGAGAAGTTTGAATTCCTGGTGACAACTAATATTACACAAGCAATCCTTACGTAATGCATTGCTGCTCCTGGGAGAGAGAGAGAGAGAGAGAGAGAGAGAGAGGGATAGAGAGAGAGAGAGAGAAAGAGAGAGAGAGAAATACTTTTTGTCACTATGACAAAAGTTTATAGCTGTACGTACATTTGGTTAAAATTAGCTATCACATTATCAGTTATTACATTTTAAAACTTTGGATCGCTATTACAGGTCATCAATTTATAGTCTAACATATAATAATGTAGTCAGCACTATCACATATCGTTTCGTCAACTTAATAATATATAAATAAATATATAACAAGTAATATATACACATACCCATTTATATTGAATCTCATGCGCAACAGCTTACCCAGCAGCTTTGAATGTCAAATAGTGTCGAATGCTTTGCTGAAATCAAATAATAATAAAATAGTCAACGGCTTATTCTCGCTATTAATTCCTGTTCTGATATCTTCGATGAGTTTCAGTAATGCTGTCTGAGTGCTGTGATATTGTCAAAAACCTGTTTGCATCGGGTCAAGAATATTTTTTGTCCTCAAAAAGTCGGTAATTTGGTAATGGACAATTTTTTCCAGGACCTTGGAAAGGAAGTTTAACAGCGCAGTGGGGCGAAAATCAGAAACCGAAAATGAAACTGGTTTCTTCTTCAAAGGCACAATGTGAGCTCCCTTCCAAGTCCCCGGGAAAATGCCATTTGAGAGGGAGGAATTAAAGGTCTTCGCGACATGGTAACTCACTGAAGGAACAGCATTGGCCACCACACTGTGTGGGATGCCGTTCTCATCTCTAGTCTTTGACGAGAAATGGGCAACAGCCAGGACTACGTCAGAGAAGGTGATTTCTCTGAAAACAAAGCCGTCATCACTGGCTGAGGCAAGGGTGATGTTAAGATCTTCGTTACTTTCACTATGGGATTCAGCCCAGCAAAGTGGGCATTAAGCTCATCCGGTGAAAAACCATGAAGCTCCTCTCTTCTTTTAGGCAGGAGTGCTAAGCTCTTGAGTTCCTTCCATATGTCTTTCTTTGTATCAACAGCTTCAAAGATACGGTTTTGTATAAAAATCTCCCGCGCGCTTTTTGTGCGTTGTTCGGGATCAGACGCGAGAGATTGACACTCCTACCATAGTTTGCTATCTTGGTCCGTGCGTAAAGCCTTCGTACAGAGTCTCGTTTCTTGTACAGATTCGCGAATTCAGCGTCAACCCATGGAGGATTTACTTTCTTTCTCGGCGAGAATTCCTTTAGCAGTGCTACTTTATCAATCGCAGCCATGAGGTTGACGCTGAGGCATTCAAGTTGGTAGTCAATGTCTGTATCTGAGCTATCAAGCGGCGACCAATCACAGTCAACAAGGTGAGAGAGGAGGTTGTCTTGCTGTACGGATTTAAATTCCCTATAGCTGAACGAGTTAGCTACATGGAGTACAGCAGTTTCAATCCCAATCTGAACCTATATGATGTTGTGGTGACTGAGAAAAGGCGTCGCCTGATTACTACAACTAAGCACTATGTCATTGTCATCAGTCATTATTAGGTCTATGCATGTGTGAGAATCTTTGAGATGATAAGTCTCACCATGGTATACCATATAAAAATTAAGGTCATCAGCAAGGCATCTAAAAAATTTCGCGTCGTCTAACGTCTTGAGTAAATTCGCATTCAGATCGCCCATGATTATTTTATGGCTATAATCTTCAGTGTGCGTGGTGAGTTGATCGATAACATCAGAGCTCTAGAGAAACGGGACGTGAGGTGGTCTATAAATAAGTTCAACAAAGACGGGCGGTAGACTATCCTGCTGCACACTGCACATAATATATTGTGGAATAAGCGTCTTTCCCTACTGCGTAGTCGATGAACTGCACAGAAGGTTGGCTTTGAGGGTGTTATGAATATATAAGAATAACCCGCCTCCGAAATTGTTACGATCGAGTCTAATGAAAGAATAGTGCGACTCAGCGATTCCGAAGAGATGGTAGGCGGGACCAGTGGACATATGTTGTCTGAGGATCTCAATGTATCCTAAAAAAGAGATCATATCGACAAAACCTGCTCTGAATCCCTTACCGTGCACTCCCCCTCCGAACCCCCCAATAGTGCTCCTGGCTAGTCATTCCGCAGCGGCAGCATCGGATTGTTTAGAAGCTATAGTTACAACCGCTGAACTTCTTTTTATTGTATTACACAATTTTTTGACCTCCGATTCGCTTGAGTTTATCCCGCAGGAAGCTGTCACGTCACTTGACCGAGAAACGCCCCCCTCTATACCATACATATTTAAAATTAAGCCTCATCACAAGGCCCTTTAGGGTTCTCAATTTTAAGAAAGAGTGTCTGTCCAGGAGTTTATAGATGAAGATTTTAGCATTTGTTATTAAATCATTAGTTTCCTGGTCAAGACTCGAGGTGTCTACATCTCTCATATGGAGGCTTGTAATGAACTTCTTCGCACGCATAATTTCCCATACTAATCTACTATTGGAGAAGGTAAAGACACACGGCGACCGTCTACCCCCATCTTTCGTGGAAATTAGTAACTTAGGCTGTCACTCATCCGATCGAAGCAGGCGGATGCTGATAATGTCCTCTTTCAGAATCAATTCTATTAGTATCATCACCATCAAAAATACTCGAAATAATTACATCTTTACTTGCATTGATGCTGCTGCTGCGCATGACCCCCACCCTCCCCGCCCTGTCGACCGATTTCACCCGCGTTGTTGTCGTTGTCCTTGTCGTTGTCGTTGACGTTGTCGTTGTCGTTGTCGTTGTCCTTGTCCTTGTCCTTGTCCTTGTCCTTGTCCTCGTCCTCGTCATCGTCATCGGCATCGTCATTATCATTATCATCATTATCATCATTATCATCATTATCACCATTATCATCATCATCATCATTATCATCATTATCACCATTATCACCATTATCATCATTATCATCATTATCATCATTATCATCATTATCATCATTATCATCATCATCATTATCATCATTATCATCATTATCATCATTATCATCATTATCATCATTATCATCATTATCATCATTATCACCATTATCATCATTATAATCATTATCATCATTATCATCATTATCAGCATTATCATCATTATCATCATTATCACCATTATCACCATTATCATCATT
This sequence comes from Gastracanthus pulcherrimus, assembly GCA_949152435.1. Classification (NCBI taxonomy): domain Eukaryota; kingdom Metazoa; phylum Arthropoda; class Insecta; order Hymenoptera; family Pteromalidae; genus Gastracanthus; species Gastracanthus pulcherrimus. The sequence continues at coordinate 87,512,157 of OX424576.1, forward strand.
ATCATCATTATCATTATTATCATCATTATCATCATTATCATCATTACCATCATTATCATCATTATCACCATTATCATCATTATAATCATTATCATCATTATCATCATTATCATCATTATCATCATTATCATCATTATCATTATTATCATCATTATCATCATTATCATCATTATCATCATTATCATCATTATCATCATTATCATCATTATCATCATTATCATCATTATCATCATTATCATCATTATCATCGATATCATCATTATCATCATTATCATCATTATCATCATTATCATCATTATCATCATTATCATCATTATCATCATTATCATCATTATCATCAGTATCATCATTATCATCAGTATCATCATTATCATCATTATCATCATTATCATCATTATCATCATTATCATCATTATCATCATTATCATCATTATCATCATTATCATCATTATCATCATTATCATCATTATCATCATTATCATCATTATCATCATTATCATCATTATCATCATTATCATTATTATCATTATTATCATTAGTATACTTGGGGACTACATAAAGAACCGCTCAATAATATATGATACGGAGGATGGCACAAAAACAAAAGAGATAACATCAGGGGCTGCTCAGGGATCCATGCCAGGATCCGACATCTGGAACGTCTTCTATGATAGTATCCTACGCATGGATCTTCCCGAGGGCACGCTGCTGATAGCGTACGCGGACGACATAGCGCCCATCATTATCGTCAGAACAGTGGAAGCCGCTCAGATGCTGCTCAACCAGGTAATGCGCCGCATCTTCTCCTGGATGAGAAATCACGGGCTCGAGATAGCCAAAACTAAGACCGAGATCACCCTTCTAACTAAGAAGCACATCAACACCGCGTGCCTCTTTCAAGTTGGAGACGCGGCGGTCCAGGCCAAACACGCTGTAAAGTACCTGGGGGTGACGCTCGACATCAAACTCACCTTCAGAGAACATATAAGAATAGCTGCCAACAAAGCAGCAAAGGTGACGGCAGCGCTGAGTAGGTTAATGACCAACACAAATGGTCCACAGCCTAGCAAAAGGCGCCTGCTCATGCGAACTGTCGAGGCAATAATGTTGTACGGAGGGGAGATCTGGGCCGACGCACTGAAGAAAGAGTGCCACAAAAAGAGGTTAGCAGCAGTACAACGGAGAGTGGCTCTTCGGATATCGTGCTCATACCGAACGGTCTCTGAACCAGCGGCCTTGGTAATCGCCGGGGTCATACCCATCGACCTGCTGGCACAGGAGAAGAAATTTGTCTATCAACAGAAGTCTGCCCTGGGCAACAGAGAAGCTCACCGCATTGCGAGAGCCAACACCATGCAGGCCTGGCAAGATAAATGGGAGGTAGAGACCAGAGGCAGTTGGACAGCAAGACTCATTGGCCAGCTGGATCCGTGGCTCAATAGAGCGGAGGGCGAGGTAAACTATTACCTTACCCAATTATTGACAGGGCATGGCTTGTTTCAGGCCTATCTACACTTAATGGGCAAAGTCGCCAATCCCGGCTGTGTCCACTGCGGTCATCCCTACGACGAAAAGCTCCACACTTTCTTTGCTTGCGAGAAGTGGAGCACAGAAAGGGGAGTCTTGGAGAGAGACCTTGGTAGAATCACACCAGACAACATCATCGAGCGAATGCTGCAAGGACGGAAGAGCTGGGCAAAGGCAGCTACCTTCGCCCACAGCATCCTAGAGAGAAAGAAGAGGGAGGAAGATGCGCTACCGCAAGGTGCAATCCCCCCACCTTCCTAAATTAAAAAAAAAGTCTAAAGAGCTATTAGCGCACAGTAAAAAGAATAGATAAAAAAAAAACGATGGTGCCTGCGAAGGCAAAAAAGGTGGCGTCACCTCCAAAGTAATGCCGAAAGGCGGTGCCGGGGTGAGCGGAAACGCCACAGGATAGGGTTATGCAGGTTTAGTGAGTAAGAATCTCACACTGCCCGGAAGTGCGGACCCTTCCGGACGTCTCCTTGCGGCCACATTAGCTGCAAGGCGGTCGGGGCTGTCACCTGCGCGCGGATCTGGGCACAGAAATGGACCCGGGCTCGCGCGTTGGTGATGGCCTTGGCTGATGCAAGATTACTGCTAAATTTCCCACGTAAAAAAAAAATCATTATCATTATTATCATTATTATCATCATTATCATCATTATCATCATTATCATCATTATCATCATTATCATCATTATCATCATTATCATCATTATCATCATTATCATCATTATCATCATTATCATCATTATCATCATTATCATCATTATCATCATTATCATCATTATCACCATTATCATCATTATAATCATTATTATCATTATTATCATTATTATCATTATTATCATTATTATCATTATTATCATTATTATCATTATCATCATTATTATCATTATTATCATTATTATCATTATTATCATTATTATCATTATTATCATTATTATCATTATTATCATTATTATCATTATTATCATTATTATCATTATTATCATTATTATCATTATTATCATTATCACTTGCGGCCACATTAGCTGCAAGGCGGTCGGGGCTGTCACCTGCGCGCGGATCTGGGCACAGAAATGGACCCGGGCTCGCGCGTTGGTGATGGCCTTGGCTGATGCAAGATTACTGCTAAATTTCCCACGTAAAAAAAAAATCATTATTATCATTATTATCATCATTATCATCATTATCATCATTATCATCATTATCATCATTATCATCATTATCATCATTATCATCATTATCATCATTATCATCATTATCATCATTATCATCATTATCATCATTATCATCATTATCATCATTATCATCATTATCATCATTATCATCATTATCATCATTATCACCATTATCATCATTATCATCATTATCATCATTATCATCATTATCATCATTATCATCATTATCATCATTATCATCATTATCATCATTATCATCATTATCATCATTATCATCATTATCATCATTATCATCATTATCATCATTATCATCATTATCATCATTATCATCATTATCATCATTATCATCATTATCATCATTATCATCATTATCATCATTATCATCATTATCATCATTATCATCATTATCATTATTATCATCATTATCATTATTATCATTATTATCATTATTATCATTATTATCATTATTATCATTATTATCATTATTATCATTATTATCATTATTATCATTATTATCATTATTATCATTATTATCATTATTATCATTATTATCATTATTATCATTATTATCATTATTTTTATCATCAAGGCAATATGCACCGCAGTGCTACCGCAAATGATCTGCTACCGGTATTCCTGAGAGAGCACAACCCCGATATAGTGCTTATCAGCGAGCAATATAGACACGGCGAAGAAAAACAAGGCCTCTTTTACGAGGATAAACTTAAGACCGCGGCTATATGGATTCCAGACCCGGAAAAATTCCATGTGACTGGGCATGGAGGCGGGAACGGATATGTGTGGGCAAGAAGCGCGGGCGTGACATACTTCAGTTGCTACCACACACCGAACATTAGAGCAGCAGACCATCAAGCAGTGCTCGAAGACCTCGAAGACGCGATCGGAAACATAGAAGGGGATAAAATAATAGCAGGAGATTTTAATGCCAAGGCGGCGGATTGGGGGAAGACTCAATCGGATGACAGAGGAGATATGCTAACGGAATTAGCGGCAAGGCAAGGTTAGTCATTTTAAATCAAGGTACAACAACAACGTGCAGAATAACAGGTTGCAGACACACCATTGTCGACGTCTCGTTTGCCTCGGAAGGCTTGGCCACGAAGGTGATGGATTGGCAGGTGCTGGAAGATGAGAACGGCAGCGATCACCTTTACATCAGGTTTGACCTGCATACCGAAACAGCAGCATGTACTCCCGCAGCAAAAACTAAGAAGGGGCTTAGATGGAACATTGCGAGGACAGACAAGAGACTGTTCAATTACGCTCTGGACGAAGGGCTTAAGGGCTTGGCGGTCATACCTAGGGATGCGGCCCCCCAAGAAGAAGCCAGACTCAAGGTGGAGATAACAATGCGCGCCATACGGCACGCCTGCGAGATGTCCATCCCAATTATTATTATTACGGCGGCTGGTGAATATTCCCGTCAGACTAATCAAGGGAGGAGTAGTAGCCTCCTGACCGGGGAGGTTCGAGATGTCAATACCTTACCTCTGTGGGTGGATGGCGTTCTCCTCCCCTTCCGACCGCATAGGGAGGGGCAGTGGCGCCATGCAACCACATGTTCAAAGTGGGAGGACCGGTCTGGCATCGACGACTGGAGCCTAGGACGGGGTTGAAACCAGTCTAGTCTGGGTGCAGGTACGAAGGATTATCTGGTCAATATTTCCTTATACCCGAAGATGCGTAGGGTAAATCGCACACCGTCTAGCCTGAGGTTTGGGCCAGGTGCTGTATCGGTACCGGCATCGCCCACTCGACAAGGGTGACGTTAAACCTTTTGCTTCAATATGGCGCGGGCCTATCCCGTAACCTTTTTCAATAGAGTCACTGATGGCGATAGGACTGACCTCCCGACAAGCCGCTTCTCGGTTTCGTCATCCATAACTAGAAAATATCTCAGGCGGGGATAGTAGCCCCACTGCGGTGGGGCTCCCATAACGGGCGAGGTGTCTTAATCCACTTTTTGTTACAGAATGTCTAACCCAACACCAAAAATTGTAGAAGAAGAAGAGAAGAGCTCAAAGAAGACCCTGCCGCATACGCCATTATGCAGAGCATTTTCCAAAGGAGCATGTGGGGGTGAGTTAACCTCAGATTCCGAAATGGAAACTTCTGATGCGGAAGACAGAAGAGAAGCGTCTGAGGCACGGGCGAAGGCGACTGAGTTCTCCATCCAGCTGCAAAACATATACCCCTCGGCTCTAAGGCGCACCGAGGAAAATTCTACCAGCACCATGATCAAACTTGCAGAAGATAGCATGGGAATGATTATAAAGAAGATGAAAGCCCTTGTCAAGTTCATGAGAGATGCTGCTGTATCACAGCCGAACATGAAAACTGATGTGAAGTTGAATCTGCCAGTGCTACACGAGATGCTGGACGAATTGGACGAACACCGTCGAATCTACACAGCAGCTCGACAGAAGTCATCGGATCTGATAGAAGCCGGGCCATCGACACCGGCAACTCCTAACCCGGCCTATATAGTGGTGGATACAAGGGGCACTCCGGGTGGTAGAAAGCGTGCCGCCAAAAGCTCACCTTCTCTTCAGGATAATGAAGAGAAAAAGAAAAAAACAGGCGGAAAAGAGTAGACACAGGTACAAAAAATACCGAGAAAACAGCAACAGAAACCACCAGCCAACGCACTACTCAGCAACGGCATCGAAAGGTGAGCGAAGCCTTCACGGACGCTCCTGAGCCTTCCCTAACCCGCAGACTATCGGTAGAAAACGATCAATGGGAGATGGCGGTATCGAAGAAGAAAATGAAAAGAAGAAACAAGAAAAAGAGGATTAGTAAGGCCATAAACGAGGCCATAGCCATCAAGCCTGCACAGGGAAAAACCTTTGCCAAGGTGCTGCTTGCGGAAAGACAAAACGTTAAACCAGAAGAGTTTGGGGTCACGACCGTGAACGTCAAGAAGACCAGAGGTGGTGATGTTCTTCTTGAAATAACATGGAGCGGACGCAGAGAACAAGGCAAAGTTGGAGGAAGCCTTCAAAATGGCCGTAGGCGCCTCAGGCACGGTGAGAAGCTTACAGCCAAAAATGACATTGGAAATTAGGGACATGGACACCTGTACGACGCCAGAAGAAGTAAAAGCCGCAGTGGCACGTGAGCGACCCGCATACAATGGACCTCTGGAAGCTAGAGTCACCCGGCCAAACAAAAGAGGACAAACTCTCGCGGTGATTACACTCAATGAAGAAGCGGCACTACAGCTGCTTAAAACCGGTAAGCTAAAGGTAGGATGGGTCAACTGTCGCATCAGGCAATACAAAATTGTGAAGCGATGCTTTAAGTGCCTCAGCTACGGGCACGAGAGCTATGGATGCATGGGAGTAGACCGAAGCAAATGCTGCTACAAATGCGGCTCTGAAGGACACCTTGGCAAAACATGCGCTAACGAGCCGAAGTGCTTCCTATGCTTGGAGGCCGACCCGAATAAGGGAACAGAGGAAACGAAACATATCGCGGGGTCGGGGGCCTGCACTCTAAAGTCTAAAGAATGAAAATTGACGTTAGAAAGAATAAATGCATACATTCATTCTTTAGGAAAAGCATAAAGTGTTGCTTTCATTCTTTACACGAGAAGGTAATGTCTTTGAAAGATTAAATCGCATATATCATTCTTTTGTAAAGAATAAACTTCTGCTTTTATGCTTTCAAAAGAACGAATTTATGTGTTCATTCTTTATGAAAAGATTAAAGTAGAGGAATCATTCTTTATAAAAGCATAAAAGATATCCCAATAATACTAAAAGAATTAGTGACGCGTTTCATTCTTTACGAAAAGAATAAAGTAGAGAAATCGTTCTTTATAAAAGCATAAAAGGTGTCCCAATAATAGTAAAAGAATAAATGACCCGTTTCATTCTTTACGAAAAGAATAAAGTAGAGAAATCATTCTTTATAAAAGCATAAAAGGTGTCCCGGTAATAGTAAAAGAATAAATGACGCGTTTTATTCTTTACGAAAAGAATAAAGTAGAGAAATCATTCTTTATAAAAGTATGAAAAGTGTCCGATTAATATTAAAAGAATAAATGACGCTTTTCATTCTTTACGAAAGAGTTAAAAACACAAAGTATATATATATATATATACTAAATGTTGTATATATACTTTATAAAACAATAAAATGCATCCCAGTATAATATTAGAAGAATAAATTGTGTTTTTTTTTATGAAAAGTGTAATGTATAGTACAGATTGTCGACGCATATTATTTAATGTACTTACAATAATTCAGAAGTAATTTTCATTCAAAAAAGCGTTTTTGAAGAACGCGATAAATTCTTTCAAATTTATAATTTCATGTAAACGAAATAAATATTTTGCTTTCTGACAGCGGAAGTTTTGCGATGGTAAACAAAAAGTTTTGAAGTAAAATATAGTATTTTTAAAAAAAGTTTGCATGTGTGTGTATATACGTGCGTGCTTGCGTACGTATTTATATCTCTTAATACTTACGGTCAAATTTAATGTTTCACAACTCATTCTTTTTTGTTTTTGTTTTGTATAAAGAAAGGCAGTTCAATAATATTTATTTATATTTTTCGATTCGTTTTTGTTTTTTAGTTTTACTTTTACTTTGTTTTGTATTTTTCCATATGCTTGATTCATATGCTTGAAATTTCTTGATCGTTTATTTGTGTGCATTATGCGGTCATTTTTAATCAATAAAAGCTTATTTTTCTTATTTTTTGATGAAGCTTTGAAAACAAAAATAATTTTTAAGATTCATTGATTCGTTTTTATTTTATAACTATTTTAACAATTCACGATACTACTAAATTTATTATATTAAGTTACAAGATATTCTTTGCGACCAATTTTACTATAAAGTTTGCATCTTTGGTTTTAAAGGTCGCTGATTATAAATCTGAAGTCAAGTTTTTAAAATTCAAGATGGCGGATTCACTATGGGAAATGAAAATTTCAACAATTGATTGAATTTCTATATAAATTTTTTGTTACTGCTTCTTTGTGTTATCGATTTAAAATTATAAGTTAAATTATATAAATTATATATGACAGTTCTAATACTATGAACTAAAATTATTATAATTCTTAAAATTGATTATTTCAAATTAAACTTTTTAGAGCAAAAAAAAGGAATGCAAGGTGAAATACCTAATTGCTACTCACTATAAATATAAATTTTTAATAAATATATATATTTACTAATATGACTGTGCAAAAGTAATTACATCACGCTATGTTGTAAACAAACTAAACTTGCTGTACTATTTTAATCTTGCGAAAAACATTACATGGGTAGTAATTACGTACTTCACCTTGGAAAGGAATGTGTATCCTACAAAACCTACAAAATATCAATTTAATATATTACAAAAATTTATTTTTATTTAATTGCATTAATAAATTTATTGTTATTGTTAACATTATCCTTAGCTTGTTTAGTACTGCTGTTTTCCTCCGTTTCTACATCTTGTTCTTCATTATTTTTTACTTCTCTTACTTCGTTTTCTTTCTCGTTTTCGCCATTGCTATCTTGTAGTTCAGTTATTACATTTTCTGATTCGTTATCAGAATTTATTGCTAATTCGTTAACAAAGTCTGTTATGCTATCGTTGCATGCTTCTCTAAGTAAAATTTTACTCATAAAGAAATTAAAGAAGTCTTTTACTTCTTCAGGAAAAAGTATATCAAAAACTATATGGAACTTCAATAAAATTTCTATAGCATACAGAATGTCATTCCCCAAACTTATCAAGTGGCCAGCAGCTCTTAAAAAATAAGTTCTGTTTTCGTCGTCGCCAAATGGTCGGCAAACGAGTACAGAATTCTGTTTATTTTTTACTTTACAGAAGCTCTCCATAATATCCGTACCATTCTGCAAATATACATGGGCAGACATTAGATTACATGAGATTGATAAATTCATGTATTTTAGTTACGTTGGTCGTTTTATCGCTAATATTGCAAGCAGCATCAGTATTTGATACATCGCTTCTGCATAAACGTTTTATTATTCATAACTTACTGAAATAACTCGAAGAATTCGGGGATGAGGAATTTTTGAAAGTTCAAATTTTTTTTGCCTTCCTCTCTTCCTTTGGTCAATCTAAAAAATTTTAATACTGTTATAAACATGTTTATATAAAAGAAGAGAGGAAGGCCAAAAAAAATTATATATATGGGGCTGCTGATTCGAGCGAACACTTCCTCGACTCGATGCACTCCTGACACGCTACAGCTTTAGGTTGGAGCTAAAGCGTGATGCGCTGTGCGCGGGTGAGTGCAACGAGAAGTTTGAATTCCTGGTGACAACTAATATTACACAAGCAATACTTACGTAATGCATTGCTGCTCCTGGGAGAGAGAGAGAGAGAGAGAGAGAGACAGAGAGAGAGAGAGAGACAGAGAGAGAGACAGAGAGAGAGACAGAGAAGTGGAGCTGTATATGGCTGGAAGGCACCCGGTGTTCTGACTACACGCACCGCCGTCGCGATGCGGCCAGGCGCGCTGCGAGCGACGAAAAGCATTGTCTCAGCATTGTACGCACGGTTCTGGGCAGATGGAGGTATTGGGCGACCGAGAAGCCGCAGGAGCAGTTCTGTTCCCGTAAGAATTAAAATAATACATATATTCAAGCTGATAAAAATTCACGGATGCCAGTTGCGCAAAACGAAAATTAAAACAATGTCCTTTTTTGAACGTTTTTTGGTTGTGCTAATATTTTAATTTCGCTTTCATCGCTAGATACCACGCATCACTGGTATCCTCGTCTAGGAAACTTACTGGCGAAACTGGTTCCTCCGACTCATCCTCGTACATGCACGATAATGCGTCTGACACCCAGATTTCAGTACCGTTCCTGTACTCAAACTCGAAGTCATAGGCAAGCATTTCGAGAGCCCACCGTGCCAAGCATCCTTGGGGGTTCTGAATTCTATGTAACCAATACAGACTGATATGGTCAGTAATAACCGTGAAGCGGTACCCTTCCACATGATATCGGAACTTTCTTATGGTCTACAGTACTGCGAGACTCTCGTTCGATTGGTGAGTAGTTCCTTTCAGCTGATGTCAATAATTTGCATGAGCACCCCTCCCAAACCAGTGGAGCTAGCATCAGTCTGTATAAAGAACTAATGATCAAAAGAGGGACTATGCAACAGTGGAGCAGAAGCGATCAGCGCTTTTATCTGTTCAAACGCCATCTGTTGCTCATCACCTATTATGTACTTGACATATGATTTAGTCAGATAGGTAAGCGGGTCCGCAATCGTGGCGACATCATTAAAAAATTTCCGATACTACGATGCCATTCCTAGGAATCGTCGAAGATGTTTAAGATTTTTCAGAGCAGGAAACTCCAATACTGGGACGATCTTTTCTGGATCTAGCCGGAATCCATCTCGATTCACGAGAACCCCCAAAAATCTAACTTCACTTCGGTAAAACTCGCTTTCATCAAAATGGATGGTGAGACCCGAATCGATAATTCTGTGGAGAACATATTCCAGCCATATCAAGTGTTCTTGATGGCTCAAGCTCAGGACCGATAATTTTGTCACTCAATTCCTGGAACGTGGTGGGCCCGCCCGATACGCTATACGGGAGAGAACAGAATTCAAAACGGACAAGGCCTGGCACCGTAAATGCAGTCAAGTGTCGTGATTCTTCGTCTAACGGCACCTGATGATATGAACTGCTTATGTCAATACTGGAAATATAGCGCACTTTCTGTAGCTTTCGCAGGATAGAATCCATGTAAGGAAGCGGATACGCAGGTACCTTAGTAACTCCGTTCAACTACCTGTAGTCGACGCAAAAGCGATAAGAGCCCTTTTACTTACGAACCATTACCACTGGGCTCGACCATTCGCTATGATCTACGAATGACCCCTGCTTCCAGCATTGGATGCACCAGTGTATTCATTTCTTTTTCAAGTTTGCTGGAAGACTGGATAGTACCTTTGCTTAATAGGTCGCGCAGAACCAACATCAACCAAAGGTGAGATCTGTCCGTTAGCTATACGCACGCTTGGTCCTTTACTTAGTGCAATCTTTTTATTACACGCTACTGCAATCTGCAAGCCAAGTGGTCCAATACATGTACGTGCCGCACCTCCATGATACAGTGCATGCACTCGGAATCCACCAGTTCCCTTTGCACTGGCTTCCACCAGCGAGAGTAGTCTCTCTCGATGTAAGGAGTTGATCCCTCAGAAGCGCCATTCGCATCGTAAGCTACTATAGGTTCTGCCACCGTCGCGATCGGTGGAAGAACTGGCTTAGCTTGCTCTTGTGCTTCGCTGGTCTCATTAGGGTAAGTGGGTGAGATCCTTAGGTTTGCTGAAGAGGTGGTATGGACCTAATCTACACACCATCCTGCTCTTTTACCGCACACTCTGGACACGTCCTTGTAGTGTATCCTGGCCCAGGTGTCTTTCCTTTATTCTTGTCATTGGCCGGCTGGCGCGTGGGGGTTCTTCTTTTCGGACTATCGCCCCTTTTATAATACAACCCCTAATATTTTGTGGGATACGATTTTTGCGCCGCTGCTTCCTCTGCAGCTGGCGTTGGAGCTTCTATAGGGCTAGTCTGAGTCAGCTGCTTTACCTTTCCTCGAACAACTTCTCAATCATAGCTGAAATGTCTTGAGACGAACCCTGTGATATCACTGCCAGACTTGGAGCGTTGCGCTTCGCACTCAATTTCTCCTCTACTAGCTTAGCAACTTTCTGAGAGAAATCTGGGGTCGGTCTGGCAGCAAGCACTTATCAGCTGGAGGTGGTTCTTTCCAGTTACGCCGCACCTCCACGACAGCTTCTGCCTGCCGCGCAAAGTGTCTAGATCGGTGGTTTTCTCCTTACTCATGATCGCTTGCAATTCTGGCGACATATTTTGATATATAAGTTGCAGTTTTCTTTCCTCATTCGAAGGCACTTCGAATTTTACCATGTATGAGAGCAGAGAAAATATACAGACCGGGACTGGCTCTGCAAATCCTTGGATGCGCGCCGTCGCTTCTGTCACCAACCGCTGTTGATAACGGCTATGCAAGCCGTAGCACCGACGTGTTGCCTCACAAAAGTCTTGCCATGTGTGCCAATTCTTCCTTGATCGACGACACCATTGGAGTGATGCTCTCTTCAGCCACTCCATCATGGCATTCAATAGGTCCTCGTCCGCTATGCGGGCCAGTATGTGGCACTCATTGACGCGTAGCAAAAATTCTTCATTACTGCGACCATCTTTTTCCGTAGAAAACTTCACGATCCAGGATCGAACCGTTTTTCCAATATCATTTTTCTAATCATGAACACGATGACTAGAAAATGTGCTATTTTACGATTGTCGCGTTGTTTCAGAATGCTTTGGCACTCCCCTCCCCCTAGACTCTGGTCGGGTTGAGAGTGTGTGATTACGCAGGCGAGTTATCGCTGTTTCTCCCTTACTGTTGTTCGTTGAAGGAGTGATATAAACCTTGGGGTGTTTGCGTTAAGTCGCGAACCACCCACTCTTGCAGCTTCTTCCTCTTGTGCCCTTGTATTGCCATTTAGCTGGTAATCATTCTCATGTCGTAGGTCGAGTGTGTCTTGAAAAGCGACAACTCTGTTGCTTGTGGGTTTTGCTTCTAGCCCCTGATGCGTATTCGCCGAATCGCTGTTTGTCATTGTCTCAAAACGCAGCCTTGTACTCGTAGCCAGTTCAGCAATATTCTCTTGCAGTTCTTTTACTTGAGCGCTGTATTCTTGTACCAATGAATGTGCGCTTAACATTTCGAGTGCTACGGCTCTTGGAACGGGGTAAGACGTGCCATTCGATAACTTCATCATTACGATATTTGTGTTATCAATCATATTCACAGATTGTCTTGTACCCGTCGAATATACTGTAGTCGGGTTACTCGTTTTACTCGGTCCCCCTAAGCCAGTTGCTGTAGCAGTTGTCGTTGTAGTTTTGGTACCCGTTACTACCAGCGTACTAGGCGGTACCGTAGTACTAGTTCGCCGGATTCCTCCGAATGATAGCGGCATTGGTAGTGGTGGTGGTGGTGGTGGGATGAGCGCTGGTACAGGCGGTTCATACGTTGGTGATGTGGTTACGTCAACTAGTGGCGTGTGAATTGGTGTCATCGTAACCGCTGTCACTGCTGCAGCTGCTCCTGCTCCCGTATTATGGTGTACTCCACTCATGTTCCCGAGGTCATTTCCTTGCCATTCAGTTAGGACATATTTGTTGAACTCATCTGAGTTGAGCTGAATGCCACTGGAGCGAAGTCGCTTGGTAGCCCCTTTCCTATCCGGTGGTTTACCAAATATTGCTGCCTTCCTAATATTTCAGTCTGCGTTCTGTGGCTGAATTTTGCGTCGCTCAATACCTTGTCGAGCTTCTCTTCTCGACGAGTTTTCTGCTCTTCGTCGCTTGAGTTGTGTAGACTATCAACGAAATCTGCCGCTGTGTAGTCGCCTCGCAATCGTCTATATATTCTATCGCTTTTCGCTAATTGCGAGCCATCGGTTTTTAATTCGAGCCTATTTAAAAAAATATCCAACTCTTGTCGGTCTAAACGTGGAATCCACGTTTGAATCTCGTATCCTACAGTTTCATCATAGGAGACGTCGCATTGATTCGCCATTTTGTAGTGTTATAATTATATTTTTACTTTGCGTAGGATCCAAAAAAGAAATTTAATACAAGTTATTAATTCAAACTGTCAATACTTAAAATAAGGTTTATTTATTTTTATCAAGTTGCTTGATGTACCCAAAAACCAGTGTTTATCGCACAAAAACAAAAAAATATGCTTCTTTCAGTGTATTTTATCAATACTAAATTGCGTAAATCACTTATCCAATAACTATTATTTAGTAACTATTACTCATAAAATACTAATCAAATATACAAGCAATAACTCTGAAAGAATACTGTTTTTATCCGATATCAATTTGAATTAACTAACTTGCGTAAATTTTCTTCGAAAAAACACAAAAAGAAAATTTTTTAATAATTAATTAATTAAATAGTTAATTAAATAATAATGTTATTTTATCAAAATAATTAAATAATAATGATTATCATATGTAATTAGAGACGAAGCTCTAATATGACGTGATTTCTCGGAGTATTTTTTAACGATGGTGAGGTAGATTTTGTTGATCTTCCCGAGGTTAGAGGTATGTGAAATAAAAGTCAGATTAACGTTTCGGTGGCTATGCCAACCTCTTCAGAAAAAAACTGTAAAGATGTTTTTTTATTAGATTGTGAAATAATATCCGAAGTTAGTATAACAATTTACTTAGCAAATACAATTAAACTTACAATATGTATAAAAACAGTGTAGAGTCAATAATACAAATAAAAAAATTACCTAAACGGCGAGTCAGTGATGAAAGGCAAAGTCAAAACAAAGGTTCCTCCTCCGCATGTGGAGCGGGGAGGAAGGGGCTCGCAAGTGCGAGAGGTGTTGTTGCACTCGTGGTTTATTTTGTTTGGAACAAGTGACAGCTTAGCAGTCTCCTTATATAGGAAATTGTCTACAGCGTGTGTTTACGCTCGTTTCGACGGGCAACGTTATAGCATGATTGTTTATCTTGATTTGTCAGATTTTCATGTTGTGTAATAAGTGTGTGTATATGTTATTGAGGTTTTGTCTATCATCTTTTTTATTTATAGCTTTCTGTTGCAAGTGAATATGCAACATTTCAGATATTAGGCGTTTCTTTTCTACTGGTTCTTTGTCGAGGATTTCAAATTTTTCAAAATCAAGTCATATTTTAACTCATTTCTATGAATAGCTATAACGTTGTCTTTCGATTTCCTATGTTCTTCGATGCGTGTGTGTACAGTTCTTTTGGTTTGGCCGACATATGTCGCAGGACAATGATTACTTTTATAATAATGTTGCTCATGTCTCTATTTACTTTCGGAATCGTGATGATATTGCTTGTTTTGAGATCGGAAGTAATTTGTTCGCAAAATCCTTTTATATATGGTATACAAATTCTCGGTGTGTTCCTAATTTGGGCGTTATTAATGTTGTAGTTATTTTTGTTTGTGTTTGAGTGTATTAATGCCAGTCTTTTGTTCGTGTATTTTGTTATGAAAGGGTCAGGATAATTATTGTCTCTCAATATGTTGTATGTCTTTTTTATGTTATCATTGTGGAACTTTTTATTTGATAATTGTATAGCTCTGTCAACGAGATTATAAACCATAACTATTTTCTGTGAGGTCGGGTGTTGTGAATTATAATTTAAACAGCGCCCTGGTAAAAATTGGTTTCGAGGACCAATTTGTGATTATTTTATTATCGTCTTTAATGAGAAAGACGTCAAGAAAATTTAAGGAATTGTTTATTTCGATTTCATGAGTAAATTGTAACCTGTCATTGTATGAATTAAAATAGTCAGAACTTCATCTATTTTGTTTTTATGAATACATGTGATTATGTCGTCTACATATCGAAAGAAAAATATTGGTTTGTTAGGAAGACTATTTAAATATGTGTTTAATTTTTTAATTTTATGCAATGTGTTTCCAGATCATTCATTACCAAGTCAGCAAATAAACCAGAAATCGGGGAACCCATCGGGGTACCATATGTTTGTTTGTAAAATCTATCATTGAATTGGAAAAATGTATTATCCATTAGGATATCACAAGCTTTGAGAATCTCATTTAGTGGGACAGTGGATTTTCTTTGTATTTGTGCGTATCATTTTGAATTCTCTGTTTTACTAGTTGTATTTTACTACATGTATTTTTCATACTCGAATATACGGTTAAATAACAAGCTAATCGAATAAACGAGCAAATATAATAAATTAGCCAATAACCGAGCAAGTAGTAGAACGTATTATTTGATTACTAGATTATTTATTTAAACATAAATTAATTTTGCAAACATGTGATTACTTTTATAATGAAACTATTTAGTTCTCACAGCCTAAAACAAATGTAATGATAAACTAGAACAAAATAGTTTATGAGTAATTCACACTATTACTCAATTTACAAAATAAAATTCCCAATAATTAGTTTGTTTGTAAATACTTCAAAAATAAATGAAAATTTACTACATTTACTTTTGGCAAGAAACAAAGTATCGATATTATTTATGCGAATTCGCTTTAAATATACGAAATCAAATTTTATCTATTTAAACACTCAATAATTTTATAAAAATTATAAAAAAAATCACTTTAACAGCGTATTTGTCCACTTGCGAGAGACACTTTTTACAAAAACTTCTTATTCTTACACCTTTTGTACCTATACAAATGCTATCTGGCGGAAAAGAAAATTTTATTGGCTCCTATAAATAATACAAGCGGTCGTGCACAATAAAGCCGAAATATTATTTCTTGCCAGTCTGACTCGTAATCAGAATTTTCCAGAGCCAGCAAAGGCTTGTTTACTTTATGTCCGAATTCTCTCGCTCGCTGAACGTCAACAAAGCCTGCACGTGTGCGAACATTTTTAAAAATCTATAAAAATATAAGCAGGTATCTGGTTGTGACAGAACCATATTTCATGGTAGAGCATGCCACTAGATTCATTCCTACATGTTCTGAATTGTCATATTTTTGGAAGTTCGGGACATAACAATTTGGTTCCACTACGAATGTTATAAAAATCATCTGTTTGATTATTTAAAACCAATAACAAATTGGTTACAGTACAAATAATTATTTCGTTTTTGATTATTTGGAACCAAATAACAAATTGGTTCTAATACAAATATTAGAAAAACTCTGATTTCAGTACATGTCTGTTTATTTTTCTGATTATTTACATTTGGTTTAGAATATTATTTTTTTTTATTAACTATTAGTTCTGATACAAGTTTAGCAACTAAAAATACATATATCAGTTTTGATGTAATATAGATACTGATTTTTGGGATAATTAGGTAGAACATAATAATATAAACTATTAATTTAAAACAGAGTTTTGATTTATTTGATTGAAAATTCAATACCTCTTCATTTCTTTATATCACAGTTAATAACAAATTAATTTTTATTTACTAAAGTATTAGTAAAAATTCTCTTTAAATAATTATTCAAACGTACTATATTTTGTTAAAGTAATTGAATTTTATCAATCAGAAAATCAGTTATTTAAATATTATCATTTTAATAATAAATAAATACTTCATTTGTAATAAACATAATTAAGCTTATTGCATCCAATTTTTAAATATTAATGATAAAAATAAATAAAGCTATTGCTTAATAATCAGCGAATGAATGGTATTTTTTTATACAATTAAACAATAACATATTGCAATAATAAATATGTCTGGACATACCCTTTCGGCCTAAGTTGCGTACCGTATTATTTATAACAAGTACATAATGAAGGCCATTCTTTGCCGTCTACGAAGTGGATTGAGAATAGAGTTTTTCGAGTCGTCCACTGTATTAAGGAAATGGAGCAGAAATAAATAAAGGGTACCGAAAATACTCATTTTAGCTACTGAAAATAAAAGATAGCGAAAATGAGTATTTTCGCTACCAATAAAAGGTAGCGAAAATGAGTATTTTCGGTACCCTTTATTTGGCGCTCGAAAAACTCTATTTTCGATGCACTTTATAGGCGCCGAAAATGGTCTTTTTTATTCATGTGTTATAAAAAGATATTTAAACGTCTCGTATTTGTTTTCGTACACGATAACAAGTACAAGGTGTTGGAACGCGAAAGTCAGATATCAGCGTATCCTGAGGCCTCCTTAATATCGCGCATTCTTTAAGTCTGGTTTTACGTCTCTGTTTTTATTCATATTCTATACAATAGCCACTTGGAATATTCTACTTAATCAAATCCATCTTTGAAATTTATTTATTTTCTAAAAAAATATTATATTATTATTAACATATTAAAGTAATAATAAAGTTGTAGAATAAAATAAAATCTTTAGAGAAGAAAATTTTCTCCGTGTTTATTTTTTACTATTGTATACAATTTATATGATAAATTGTGATAAAATAAAATGAGATAATAGAGATACTACTTCAAATACAAATCAGATGAAGATAAACAATCAACAAGGAGTCAGGTTGCGATAAATCCAGAACTTAAAAATAGTATAGTTGATCCATTTCGAAGAAGCACAAAATTAGATCGCTCACCAAATCAAAAATATGCAAGGGCTGTCGACAAATCAAATTTAGATAGTAACCAGAAAGGATTGAAAATTTGTCAACAGAGGCAGAAACGAGTGGTCAAAATAACTTAGGGGCTATACCAAAAGTAGCAGTAAATAATTCACTAGAAAATTCAAATTTAAGCCCATAAAAGAGTAATAATAGTGATAATAACAGTGACGTTGAAGATTCAGAAACTTTTAATAATTCGATTTTTATTCCATCAAATCACGAGTTTGATTTAAACACTACTTTCAATTGTGGCAGACAAGACAATTATTCAGATATACATGGCATTTTTAATGAACAAAGCTTGATGTTTGGGACAGATAAAGATATACATAATGGGAGGGATAGCTCTCAAAGCTTTTTAACCAGCAATAATTTAAATATTACACAAGAAAATAGCAGATCATTAGTAGATCTTGAGAGTTGACCGGGTTCACCGGAAAACCAGCCTATAGCGAATAATCAAAATAACATTAAAAAAATAACTTACCACAAATAAGTAATTTAGAAGTGAATCAAATTAACGAGATGGCAAATCAGCTTAAATTACCACTAAAAGATGTATCTAATTTAGTTGCAGAATATATTGAAAAATTATAACAAGCAAAAAGCATTGTGGATAGAGCTGACGAAGCAAACC
This sequence comes from Gastracanthus pulcherrimus, assembly GCA_949152435.1. Classification (NCBI taxonomy): domain Eukaryota; kingdom Metazoa; phylum Arthropoda; class Insecta; order Hymenoptera; family Pteromalidae; genus Gastracanthus; species Gastracanthus pulcherrimus. The sequence goes on from OX424576.1 coordinate 87,530,668, forward strand.
TTACTAAGATATTGAAAATTAAATTAAATTAATTAATTAATTAAATTAATAACTACAGTTAGAAAATTGCACCCGATTTATAAAAATATGCACATTCTTTATGGAAAACTATTACAAATTTTACAAAATGAAAACGAATCAAGTATAAATTATACTAATAGAATAAAGGATTTGGTATTAAAAATTAAAGAGTTAAAGGCAGCAGAAGATGGCATAGACAATGCGGCTGGAGAAGCATTTAATGCAACTATAGAGGTTGATACTATAAAAAGTTTTAAAAACGGTCTCAAACTAGAAATAAAAGTAGAATTACAAGAGCATGCTACTTTAGAAGCAACATTTTTAGCTGCCATAGAAATTGAAAATAAATTAAATAAGCGAATGAGTTTGCGCGCAAATTCCATAAATACAATATATCATAATGATGATAAAATAATAGAATCACAAAAAGCTTTTTACATGTCAAATATGTAGTGACTAACACCATGAAGCACTATTTTGTAGATCTGCAGCATGTGTTTATTGAAAAGGAACGGATCATTTTTCTAATAACTGCAGAAGTGTAACAAATAAAACTAAACTCATTTGTAAATACTGTAATGAAGGGGAACACTTTATTAGTACTTGCAAATTTAATAGAAGCCAAAATTTTCATTGCCAGTATTATCAAGAAATGGGACATGAAGTAGGGCAGTGTTCATTTATTATAGATTACAAAGTATGTTGGAAACGTAAAGAAAGTGAACATAATCCTTATATATGTCCAAATAAATCAACACAAATTGAAGTTTCTGAATATTGTGATAATCCAGGTAATACCATGCAATTTTGTTCTGAGGTAATTTGTCAAAAATGTAATCAATAAGGCCATACTATGAAATTTTGTAAAATAGGTGAAGATAAGCTACGTTTTCGTATTTGTACGTTTTGCGAGGAAAGAGGCCACGAGGCATCGGAATGCGAGCATGTAAAAATATTGGTTACTCAATACAAAACGAAGCAACAATATAAATGTTAAATTTGTGACGAAACTGGACATACAGCCAAATTTTGTTCCAAATATAAAAATGTACATTTCCAGCCTCAAAATAAGAATAATTTTTCCAATTTGGTAATACAAATTTTGGCCAAAATAATAATTTTGGGTTTAGTAGAAGCAATAACGCTGCTAATAATAGAGACTTTTCAAGTTCAAATTTTCAACGTAATTCTGTGAATATTGCAAATTTAATATGCATTTGATTGAAAATTGTAGAGAAATCCAGGCACTTAAAAATTATTCTCAAAACATAGTTCAAATGCAGTGTTCATTTTGTAACAAGGTAAGACATACAATTAACATGTGTAGTATGTTAAAGGCTTTAGAAAGCAAGGTTGATAGATTTTGTAATTTATGTAAAGGTATTGGTCATACGGTTTATAATTGTATTAGAAATACTGAGCTTCAACGAGTAAGTTTGGAAAATGATCAAACTCTTCCTGGAGAGAGCGCACAGGGAGTGTAGATCATAATCAGTCGCTCATAAATATAAGTTATAACAGGGGGATTAGTTAATGGGCCGCATGTTAATAATAATAATAACAATGTAGGCAGCGCGCGTCTCTTTGGCGCGCTGCTCGACCATTAGCTTACCTGCTAACTGCGAGTATCTCGCTTCACCCGTGTGTACCTTTTGTACAACGACAACATGCAGCTGGCTAGCCCGGTTAAAGGGTCGTTTCCTGCGAAATCGGGGGATAAGGATGAGGATCAAGTTATAGGCAGCAAGTATGAATAAAACAAGGGGAGAGATTCAATTTTTAACAAAACACATGTATATTACACCTTAAGTTCCGTACAAGCGGAACACGCACGCGAGCCCCCAAGCGCGTTTATGCGGCGCGCGGAGTTATAATATCGCGCTCACAAAGAGCTACGGGGGAAGGGACTTCGTGCCACGGCTTCCCTGAGCTTCGTTTTCTACATCGCGAGTACAATGTAAAAACTTACTTTTATAAGCGCTATAGCCTACGGGAGCGCCGATGATGAGCTCGCTGCTGCTCTCTTCGTCTCTCTCTCTCTCTCTCTCTCTCTCTTTCATACACACACTCGTAGCGTCCAGCAGACGATGGAGAGGTAGGCGTCGCTCGCCGACGCTGCTGGACTGCAAGTAACCCGCGTCTCGCGGGCGGGTGTCAGCGTTGGCGGTGGAGCTCGCTCCCTGGAGCTGGCCTCTCCTCCTCGCAGACACTCACACACTCACTCTCTCTTTCTCTTTCTCTTACAATTATTCTGCGCGCGCGATATCGTCTGGCTATTATCCTAGATTCTTTGGGAGCGTCTATATCGCTCGGTAGCCGTAACGATTCTACCGATTCTTGCATCCGTTACAACCCCCCCCCCCCCCCCCCCTCCAGAGTCGATGTACCGTCCCATTTCGACTCTGACCTACTGACGCGCTGTTCTTCGGGTCGAGGGTTATGGGGACAGGTCTTTCGATGAAATAACTCGGACACCGTGAAGTATTTTTGGGGCTCTTCGGCAGTGTTTATTTGCCATGGGCTGTCCCACTTTCTTTACATAAAAAAATATAAAACCTTAATCGCCTTAGCGCATAGGGCGCTCGGCCTTGAAGTGCCAAGCGCTAGTTACGCCTAGTAGTGCTTTGTTCCCAGTTCTGGCTCTTGCCGTCATGGTTCCGGACATTCGGGCATCTGTCGGAGCATGTTACCCCCGGATATTGACACACCGTGCAGTCCCTCCGGGTGGTGCTCTGTTGCCCGACGTGGCGCTTTGCCTCTTGCCTTCGAGCGCTTCCTCCCCGGAGTCTCGCCGTGACTCTACAGCTGTCGCCACGGATGCCTCCTCCGATGGCAGCAGCCGCGGTCGGCGCAAGGTGGTTGGATGGTTTTCCACTCCTGCCTCCTCTTTTCCTCGAAGACGGCCCCGAGTGACGACCAATCGTCGTCAGAACTGATTTCGATGAGGCGGGCCTCGGAAGGGGGCCTCTCCTCGTCCGCCGGTACGCCTAGTGATACAACCAGACACATGAATAGGCCCACAATAGCGGAAAGTTGGTCTGGGCTGGCTTGCGGTTCCATCTTGATCACCGAGATCCCGTTCTGATCCATCTTGAAACGAAGAGGTGGGGACGTCAGGAGAGTTGACCGTGCGGGCGGTCCAACGTTAAGAAACGTTCTTACGCGAGTGCCCTCTCCCTCGCTTTGGGGCTACATTGGGTGTCGCATCAGTAATTGATTGCGTACCCGAGCTTTGCGTTGCGTACGCGGTTTCTAGAGCTCTTCCTCGTTTTCTCGGTAAGGTAGGAACGGGTGAATCGACGGTCGGGTTCGCAGTCGCGGTCGCGGTCGCTCGCGTTACATATGCTGAAGGTTCGTTTTCTGACCCGCTCGCAGAACTCTGCACATGCGCGGAGCTTCGCTGGGCTGTCGGCGGATCGCACGTCGCCGCAGTTACGCTCGCATCCTTTGGTGGTCGAGTAACCTCGATGCCATCGTCTTCGCCTTCATCAGGTAATTTGGGGCCTTGATCGCCCAAATAACCCATTTTCAGCTGGGGAGCTGGAATCTTATCTGCGATCCCGACAAGCTCGTCGACCTGTTGAACGGTATTCGACCCGAGTTTGACTTTTATCCTGTATGGGCCACTAAAATGCGGCGCATATGTGGCGGTGCGGTTTTCGATCACTGATGATAAAACGTGGTTTTTGTCGCCAAACTACGTCACCAACCTCGAAACCTGAATCTCGGTGTTTGGAATTATAATACCGCGCCTGTCGGTCGTGTGTTTCTTCAGAACACTTGCTTGCTTGCGCTCTTAGCTCTTATAGGTCGCGCATTCGTTGGCTCCATACCCCGAGTGCTTCACTCTGCAGCCCTTCGGCTGCAGCCGCGTCTTGCGCTCTCCGCGCTGACAACGGTTGTGCCGGTTGACAGCCGTAGTTAAGCATTGCTGGGCTCACACCAGTCGAGTCGTCCACCGCTGTGTTATAAGCGAACACCAGCTCGTTAAGGTGCTGATCTCACGTACGATGATTCTCATCAATATATGACGATATCATCGTGTTCACTGAACGGTTGACTCGCTCAAACGGGTTGGCCTGCGGGTGCTAAGGTGGCGTTGTTTCGTGCCGTACACTATATTTTTCAAGGAACTCGTCCATTGTACGGATCTTGAACTCCGTGCCAATATCGGAAAGAAATACTTCTGGAGCGCTGTGTCGCAGAAATATTTTCTCGTGGAGTTCTTTCTAGACTATTTTCGCATTAGCCTTCTTGATGGGGATAACTTCTATCCAGCGAGTGAATAAATCCTGAAAGGCGAGTATGTATTCATACCCGCGCGCTGTTCTCGGTTTGCGGTCCATTATATCGTCGGCCACCACTTGCCATGGACGACTGACGACACGTCGGCCCAGCAAGCCTGCTGGTGCGCGCTGCTCTACATTTACTTCTCGCATGCCAGGCACTTGCGTACGTACCTTTCGACGTCCAGGTACATCCTGGACCAATAGTAATAAATCCTGACACGCGCGAGAGTTTGATCGAGCGCAAGGTGTCCAGAGGTAGGCTCATCGTGCCACTCTGCGAGGATCTTGGCTCGCTTTTCTAGCGGTCCGGCCAACTTTCATGCGTCGTCTTCTTGCAACGACATGGGTAGCGATTTATCCGGGCGATATACCTACAGTTACCCTCCTATGACTTTATACAACGGGTAATCGCTGGGAGCATTGAGCACTTTCTTAATGTACCCCGCATACCAGCGGTCGTTGGCTTTGTTGCCCCAGGCGATGGTTGCGACGGGTAGTTTATCGTCCTCGAACATGCGGGAGAGCGCATCGGGCACGTCATTTATCTTTCCTGTTTTTTACTTTATAGAAAAAGGGTGCCCTTGCAGCTCCAGTGCCCATCGCGCTAGCCTGCCTGTGGGGTTATGTAAACTGCTCAACCACTTTAGGCTCTGGCAATCTGTCATTACCCGGAAGTCATAACCTTCTACGTAGGGCCTGAACTTTCGAATAGCCTAAATCACCGCGAGACACTCTCTCTCGGTGGGACTGTAGTTGCATTCGGCGGAGGTCATGACGCGACTCGCAAACTCGAGTACGCGCTCCTTTCCGTTGACCCGCTGGACTAAAATGGCCCCCACCCCCGTGTTGCTCGCATCTGTTTGAACGCAGAATTCTACATCGAAGTGGGGGCGGTGCAGAATTGCGTGTTAGATATGACGGCGTTTATCTGCTTGAACGACGCGTGCTGCTCCGTGGTCCATTTAAACCTTCGGTTCTTTTTAGTGAGTCTAGTGAGTGGCTCGGCAAAACATCTGGTACCACGAAGCCATCCCCATGAAGCGCCTTAGTTGCGCTGAACTGTTGGGCGCAGGATAAGCAACGATCGGAGCAATCTTTTCCGGATCGGGATTGAATCCGTCATAGTTGACCAGGACTCCGAGGTAGCGCACTTCCTCTCAGCAGAACACACTTTTCTCTCGGTTTATGATCAATCCTGCTGCTTTGAACCGCTCCAACACGATCCTGCAGACCTATAGATTCTGCTTAAGCGTCTCTGTGACGATGAATACGATTACGCGTACGGCTGTAAGTCAGCGCTGATGATTTCGTCTATCATCCGTTGAAAGGTGGCCCCAGCGTAGGCTAAACCATATGGCATTCTCTTCCACATGAATAGCCCTTTTCCAGATAATGTAAACGCCGTTAACGGCGTTGCTGCTTTAGCCAGTGGTATCTGGTGATATGTGCTGCTCAGGTCCAGCGTCGTTATATAACGCGCCCTCTGGAACTTGCGTTGGATATCATCCATGTTCGGTAACGGGTACGCGTCTGGTTCCGATACCACATTCAACTACCGGTAATCCACGCAGAACCGATATTTACCGCCTGACTTTCGCACCATTACCACTGGGTAGTATCTCCTCCACTTGCTTGTGCATTTCCTCTTCGATTTTCTGTGACACCAGAAAATATTTTTGCTTTATTGGGCGCGCGCTTCCCACATTAATCATATGTCCTATGCGGGTGGTGCGCCCTATTGCGTCCCCTCCTTGAGGTAGGATTCTACCCACGAGCGCATTTACTTACACTCGCTCTTCCTCACTTACGTGAGCGAGTCCTACATCAGAGATTGCTAGCTCGCTACTCGAGCCGACCCCGGCTACTTCCAATGGGACTAAAGTTTCCGTATCCTTTAGGACCAGTATGTCATCCTTGGGGTCATATCCGTTCGAGCGCCCCGGCTGTAGCCAGGTTGTATTTCCAACCCAAGTGCGCTAGCTATTTGTAGGCCGACAGAACCCACTACCTTGCGCGGCGCACTCGAATCATACAGGGCGCGCACTCTGTACTCTCCCAAATGCACCTGCACTCACCAACGGCGTTCATCCTCGTTGTGGTGGATGTTTGGGGTTCCAGCGTCGTCACCATCTCTACCGGCTGTATGTCGACTGCCGAATGCATTGGTGGCGCGGTTTCGCTTTCTACAGTCGTGAAGCTCAGCTCTGATGACCGTAAGTGAGCTACCTCGGCCTGCTCTAAGCTGGGCCCGCACACCATTGCGTGTGCCGCAGTTGAGCTCTCTTCAGCTTCACATTCACTGTGGATTGCGGGTGGCGTTGGGGATGCGGCGTCGGCACCTTCTCCTTTGCTGCTCTCAACGTTCATACCGCACCCCGCCGCGCAGATCGGCGTGAGTATTGACCTCGCTGGCTCTGCTTCAAACGGCTTCGCCACTCGTGATGATGTTCTCATGGTAGTGTCTCTTACACTTGTTTTCTTGCATGGTTGCGTCGTCTCGCGAGGCGCCGTAGGGTTATCTTTCCCTGCGGGCAGGTTGTTAGAGGCTTTTTTCTTGGTACTAGGGATGCCAGTGGCCTCGGCTACTGGTCTCCACTGCCAATCTCGGTGTGTCGGATCACCACACACGAAGCAATTCACCTTACTTCTCGGGTTCAGAGGCTTTTTCTTTGTCTGGGGTTTTTTCTCAGCCTCCTTCTTTACGAACTTTCGTGGTTTTTGCAGGCTTCCTCCGTAGGGGCTGTCGCAGTTCCCGTGGTCGCTAACGGTTACTGCAGTAGTCTGGCCGCTAGCTTCTGCTCTACTTAGCGCTCTACCATGGCGGCGATATCGGATTATCTGGATCTTCTCGACATGTTACTGCTGATATTGGCAACCGAGATCCCCGTGCTGCCTGTGGCGCTTGGTATGCCATCTCGGGCAGTAAAGTAGCTTCTAGGGGTGGAGGTGGTCCCTATGACTTTCTCCAGTTTTGCTCGGATTCGACGTCCGTAGCCAATAGCAGCAACTCCTGAATGAAGTTGACGTCCGTTCGACGTACTGCAGCTTTCAGTGTTGGTAGCATATTATGATGAAGCAGATCGAGCTGCTCGTCTAGGCCGGGGATAGAGTCCTGCTTGCGCATGATGCTCACGAGCTTCGTGATAAAATCACGAACAGGCTCGAACTCCCCTTGTGAGCGTGCGTATGCTTCTGCAATTAGTTCTTGCTAGTGGCCTCTTCCTTGGCCATACCAGGAGCGCGCATTATCACAGAACTGCGGCCAAGTGATCCATTGATCTTTATTATTGCGATACCACGTTGTAGCTACTCCTTTAAGCAGCTCTGGTAGAGCAGAGGGTACTTCTGCATCTGACAGATTTCCGAGCGCACGGCATTCGTCAACTCACGTGAGAAACTTGTCAATGCTTTGCGCTCGCTCGTCGCTATATAGCACGCCCCACTTGCGTACAATATTGCCCACGTTGCGCCTGTGATTGCTTGCCAGTGCTCCGCCGATGCTTTCAAGAGTGTCAATACGAGTCTACATATGTATTGTTGCTTGGGAGGCCTAAAGGGTCTCTCTGCCCCCCCCCCCCCCCCCCCAAGTATCAGCGAGCAGTGGCACACGGCGCTGCTCTGGATGGCTCTGCAGGGAGCTGCTAGAGCCCGTAGCTGATTGCGTAATCGTGAAGGTATCCTGGAATTGGACTTGTGGATTGCTCTGCCTGTATACATTGCCAGGTATACGGTTCTGCGCATTATCAAGCCGTGTGCTAGATGCGATTGCGTACGATGTAGGGCTCACTCATGTCGAACGGCCAATTAACCGTGTTAGTTCTGCGATCTGATTGTTCGTATTGTCCTGCATTTTCTTAATTTCATGGATAAGCATCATGAAGTCGGTAGGTACTCTGAAGTTTTCTCCAAACGGCGATGTTAGTATCTCATGCGCATTTCCCCTTGATGCGCCTTGCTGTGGCGTCTGTGAGGCAGCAGCTGGTGAGCTAGGTACATACCTGTAGTTCGCCGCGCTCATCTGCTCGTTGCGCGTGCCACTGTTGGCTTCCGCTCCGTTTGTTCCTGCCAGCTGAGAGCGCCGTAATTGCTGCTGCTGTAACAGTACTTGCTGTTCTTGTTGCATTTGCTGCAGCCTCTGCTAGAGCTCATCGGCTCTCTGCTGCTGTAGCTCGTAATCTCTCCGTTGTTGCTGCTCGAGCGCTTGCTGTTGAGTCAGCTGTTGTTGCGCCGCTTTTTCAATTTGCGGCGCTGTTGGAGGAGTCGCTGCCGCCTGCTCTGTTACTGCTGCATGATATGCAGCTTCCAGTGTGAGGTTTCTTACTCGTATCATCTGGTCCTCAGACAGTCTTGCCACTGGGAGCTGACTGTCTGGGTCGATATGTTCGTCATGAATCGTAAACCCAGTTCTCTGATTGTGCACTCTGTTGATGTATTCGTTGCGCAACTGTTTGCGCTATTCGAATACAGCTTCTGTCTTTAGGCTTTGTTGAAAGTCATCTTCCGAATATTCACCCAGAAACCATTTCTGTAGTCGAGTGGCGTGCTGCAGCCGTAAGCCTCCACGCTTTAGCTGTAACTCGTCCAGGGTCTCATCGAGCTCATGTGCCTCGAATGAGAAACACCGGTTCTCCAAAGCCTCTATGGTTTGGCGTGACATTTTTGTTTCGAATGTACGTGCGCGCTTTTCTAAATTTTTCAATTTGAATTCAAATATCACACTATGGCTGCCGTGTGAATTTAATTACATTCATGCACACCTCTTTTTACAAGCGCGATAAATATTTCTTTCATGCTAGCAAACGGTTTTCTCTTCTGCCCGTAACTATTCTTTTTAACTAAAAGGTTTGTTGCAGGCTGAAAAAATATTTCCAAAAAAAAATTTTTGTCAATTGACTCACAAATGGTTCTTGTGAAGTTAATTAAAAAAATTTCCAAAAATTTTACGAAAATACCTCACTAAAACACGCGCGGCAACCGTAATGATTCTGTCGATTCTCACATTCGGCCCATGTGCTCGGTGCGGCACGCTCTGTCTCGTTTCCTTCGCGCTGTTCTCTTTCACGCCCCGACCCCCCGCGGCGCGAATTATTTGCGCGTTTGAATTTACGAGTTACAGATAAGGTGCACTCTTTACAAAGTGTGCATCAAAATAATGAAGCTAAGACAGATAATAATACAAATAATAGTAATGTCATAAATAAATAAATTAAGAAGTAAAATCAGTCAGATAACATAGAAAACTCAATTTCTTTTAAAGAAAGTAAAAGGGTAAATCAATTGCAAGGGCCTAATACAGTAATGCTGACTTATGTTGTCGAGCTTGTAAATTTATTATAGTATATAGAAATAGAAAGTTTGGGTACAGATAAAAAATATAAGTTCTTAATAGACAGTGGAGCACAGTTAAATATTATAAAGAAAAGTAACATTCCAGTTGGTAAAATTAACAATAACTATCAAATATTAATGTCAGGAATTACACATAAAGCAATAAGTGGACATTAAGTGTTGTAAAATTACCAATAAATGGGGTATTTATTGATTTTCTTGTTGAAACAGAAAAATTTTCAACTCCTTATGATGGAATATTGGGAATAAAATATTGGCAGAATAAAAGTTTCGATTAGACGAGGGGTATTTAGAAATAAATAATAAAAAAATTAAAATACAACCTGGATTCACTAAGAAACATACAGTTCAAAATATAAAAATTGAAATGATTCTGCAAAACGAGGGTTCAAACGAAGTCGTAAAATACCAAATTATAGATAAGAATGATAATTTAAATAATATTATAACGGTAATTAATAAGATTGATCATAATAATACTGGAGAAAATATGAATAGTAATAAGTTTAAAGATATAAGTTCTCCAATAATAAATTCAAATATAGAAAATACGACATCAAATAACAATATTTCATTCAATCACGATATTGTTCAGTTATTGAACATAGTAGTTCAGCTACAAGATCAAATAAATGAACAAAATATTCATGATTTTGTCAAGATGAATGAAAGTTTTGAGAATTTTGATAAAAATATTGATAATTTAACTGAATTTATGCCAGAAAATATCGGAAGTTGTAATGAAAATATTGGAATTTCAGAAAATAATGTTGATAGTTTTAAAATAATGTTCATAGCGATGATTATTATCGCATTTTTTATGAAAGTTCTAATAAATTAAGTGAAAATTTTGATGAAAATACTTCTAATCTTCTTAAGAACTCTGATAAAAATTCCTTTAAGTTATGTGAAAATTAAAAAAGAAGTTTTCATGTAAGTTCTGACAAGAATGTCAAAAACATTAGAAATATCGATGAAAATGTTTATAATTTAGAGAAAAAAACGGAAAATTTTAATTAAATTATGAATCGTACTGTTTATGATTCTAAAGCCTTACATGAGGATTCCGTTGAAAACAGTAGTAATTTAAATTAAAATACTGATATAATTATTTCCTAAAAATTTTAAGTAAATAATAATGATAAAAGTGAAAATATTATAAATTTTTCTCAGATTTCTGATATGAGTAGCAAAAAATTAATTGAATTTATTCAAAATTCAGAAAAGAATATAGCAAATCTAATTAAGGGAATCAATAATTCACTAACTGATAATAGCGCAGAAATTGAGGAAGAATGTAAAATCCATAATTAATCAGCATTTGTAAAGACACTTAAGAGAAACGTAAATTTTGAAGAAAATGAGATATATTCCAATAAAATAAACTATATTACATTTGACGTGGTAGACATGCGTGACGATTTTGTAAATATAGGGGAGCAGGAAATGCCAAATGTTGCTGAAGCATATTTCTGTGGTACTATTTCTTTAACTAATTCTAATGTGGAAAATTAAAATAATATTCAGGAACACCTAACGGTTAGAGAAGAATGATTGCAACGAAAGAAACTTCTTGAGAAAATACCCTTACAGCATTTATCAAGGAGAAAAAGGAAAATAATAGAAGACTTGAATATAAAAAATGAGGATAAATGCTGGGTGGAAGAGGAAAAATTAGGATCATGCAATATACAAGAGCATGAAATAAATTTGATGGATGATAAACCAGTATACATCAAACAATTTCCTTTGCCATATAAACTAAAAGAAATAGCTATTGAAGAAACAAAAACTTAATAAACAATATACTTGTTTGACCTTCAAGAAGTCCTTATAATGCTCTGGCTTTTCCTGTTAGTAAGAAGATCCAGGTAGCGATGGAAAAAAAGATGACGTTTAGTAATTGATTATTACCCAATATAATCGAAATGTTTGACGCCATCGGTGAGAATAATTACTATACATTAATAGATATGACTTCAGGCTTCCATTAGATAAAAATGAAGCCATCCGATATTCATAAAACCGTTTTTAGAGTACATTCTTTGGGAGCTTTTGAATTTGTAGTTTTACCATTTGGTTTAACGAACGCGCCAAGAGTTTTTCAGAGAATAATGCTAGAAATTTTAGGTGATCTAATAGCGGTTAAAATTTGTTAAGTTTATGTCGATGATATTATAATTTTTTGAAATACAATACAGAAACACAACGAACGATTTAATTTAATTGCAGAAAGACTCAGAAAGGCGGGATTAAAATTAGAATCAAGAAAATGTAAATTTTTACAGAAAGAAATAGTATTTTAAGGACACGTTTTGAGTGACGATGCTCTTAAAACCGATCCAAAAAAAGTAGAAGCTATTAAGAAGTTCCCAATTCCCAAGAAAGTTAAAAATATTAGAGAAGTTTTAGGACTAATAGCAAAACCACTTACAAAATTGTTGCAGAAAGATATAAAATTTTCAGGGGACGCTGAAAAACAGGAAGTTTTTAATAAGTTAGTTGAGGCTCTATGTACAGCTCTCGTATTACAATTTCCCGACATGGATAAACCTTTTGTAATTACGTCAGATGCAAGCTAGGTAGCTTTGGGCGTCATTTTGACCCAACATGAGAAACCAGTCGCCTACGCCACTAGAATTTTGAAAGCTGCAAAGAAAAATTATCATACTTATGAAAAAGAAGCCCTAGCTATAATGTTTGCTGTAAAACCCTTTAGAAACTACATATATGGAAATAAATTCACAATAGTAACTGACCATAAACCTTTACTCTACTTAAAGTCATCAGATAATAATAGCAGAGTTAAAAAATGACGATTAAAGCTTTTAAATTATGATTATTAAGTAATGTACAAACCTGGTAAGCAAAATACTAATGCAGGCGCATTATCAAGAAATCAGATAGGCTATATTCAGATAATCGAATTATGAGAGCTCAAAAAGCTAAAGAATTAGGTTAAACAAATATCCCAAAAACCTTTAGTACCAAAAAGTGGCATGAAAATCCAAAAATTAAATGATGAACGTGTTCGTCTAAAAGAAACGATATACAATGAGAACAAAAATCGAAAGATAAGTCCTAAAATGATGATACAAATGTCAGACATGTATACAAACTACAAAACATTATTTTTTCAACTAATTGTATTCAGTTTCAAAATAAAACTGTTGTGCATTTAGTTACAGTGCAAAGAAAGTCTTTTGGTGAAAATACTGATAAGTAAATCCAAAATAAAAAATTAATATAGAATGATCATTTAAGCAAAAATGAGATTGATCTTTTAAATCTTGAAAGTAAAAAATTATTTGAACTATGTCTTGATACAGGAGAATCTGTAATAAGAGTAAATGAAAATTTTTATAAAGTTTTTAAATTGTTAAAAGAAATAATGTTGCAAAAAGTATTTAACTTTTAGTATTTCTAAAAATATAAAAATGAATAATATAAATTGGAATGAAATAGAAGAAATAATAGTTAAGATATTTAAGGAGACACAAATCAAGGTAACGATTTGGTTAAATATTACAGTATACAGGGACATTCTGGGGTTAATCGAACCTATAATCGAATACAAAATAAATATTTCTGGGAAAATTTAAAGTTAGACGTTCAAAATAAAATAAAATCCTGTGAAGTTTGTTAAAGGATTAAATTGAAACGTGTTAATACAAAACAACCTATGGTTATTACCGACACACCTGTTAAAACATTTGACAAAATTGCTATGGATATAGTCGGACCGTTAAATTTAACAAAAAATGGTAATAAATATATTTTGACAATTCAAGATCAATTATCAAAATGTCTAGTTACTATAGCACTTAAAGACCAAACTGCTGAATCAATAGCTGATGTTTTTATAAAAAGATTTATATGCATTTTTGGTTCACCAAAAATTGTACTAACAGATAGAGGAGCAAACTTTCCTAGCAAAATGTTAAAGACTATCGCACGTAAATTCAAATTTTCAAAAATTGAAACTACTTATTTCTCGCCTCAATCTAATGGTTCTTTAGAAAGCTCATCATCCTCTGTTTGAATATTTGAAAAAATTTTCGGCTAAGAAAATTGAATGGGATAGCTTATTAGATCTAGCTCAATTTCACCATAATACATCTATAAACACAAGTCATAAATTTACTGCCTATGAGCTTGTTTCTGCTTATACCCCTAGATTACCATCTACTTAACCTCTAAAAAATCTGAACAAATACCAACTTTTAATAATTATATAGAAAACCTAGTTACAAATATGAAAGAAATTGCTGCTTCGGCACGAGAAAATTTAATACTATAAAAAGAGAAATCAAAAAAATCTTATGATAGATTCTTAAATCAAGTTGATTTGCAAATAGGCGATAAAATTTTGTTAGTAAAAGAGCCAAACCCTGAAATTTGGAAAAAGATCATAATGTTTGTCCTTTGAAATATTAAAAGTTAACGAAAATGGTAACATTGTCATTAACTATGGAGCAAAACCAAAAACAGTTCATGCTAACAAGTTAATTTTATATAAATAACAAAATTAACATATTTTTCGGTTTTAGGAACATTGCAATCATGCTCATCAAAATACTAATTTTTATTACATTTTTTAACCTCAATGAAGCAATAATTGGATATGATTGTGGTTCAACAACTCCAAATATTGCAACATTCTCTTTATTGGATTCTAGAGAGTGCAATTTTCACAACACACCAGTAAACGCATCAAATGTCACAATAGAATTAATACGAGTAGCAGATTTTGGAGACATTCATATCATAGAATGTAAAATCGAAATTCATCGTACAACTTTTCAATGCGGAATTTTCGGACATCTTATACCACGAAAATGGAGAACAAGAATATGTTTACGATATAAGTCATGAACAATGTAAAATTATTCACGATATAGGAATATTTAAATACGACAATGGACATACCATAGTAAATCTCAAAGTAAATTCATCAGCAACAAGAGGAGTCGACTTCGCAGGCAGCACAGAAGGAAAGTCGTATTCTGGAATATCCTAATCAGATAATTTTGGTACATAGAATAAAGTTTTCGATTAAAATAACACTAGTGAAATCCAATGCGCAAGTAAATTTAAATAATGATAAGTTACGTTTAAGCTCGGGAACAGTTTGTAAATTTTCGGACAAAAACTGTATTGATATGGAAGGGGGGCATACTTTTTGGGAAATATACCTAGAGAAGAATGTTTTAAAAATTCTTATGATATTTTATTCAAAGGTATAGCAACTAAACTTTTTAGTGGAGTAACAATGAAGTTATTTATACCTTAAGTTCAAATGATATAACTTTTGCTCTGTTGGGTAGAGACAAAATTATGCGTTGTAATCGAAAATTTATTTGTACTGAACATCCAAAATGGATGATATTCTAAAGAAACTTTCAGGTAAAGGAGTATTATTTCGATAATGCTGATGGACTTTCAAGACGCCCTTGTGAAGATTTCTCCTGCAAATATTGTTCCAGAGTAGAAGAAAAATTCAATAATGTAGAAACAATTTGCTGTATCATTTTTTAAGAAAACACATCAGAAGAATGGAAGAATAGTCAGGCAAAAGATGAAGCTATTTCTTTCATTTGTCAAACGAAAGAATTACAAAAGAAACCAGAATGGCAAGAGATTTCATCGATGGACGAATTCACCAAAATCTATTGTTCTCAATGGTATTCGTTGGTACTAATTGATGGGATTTTGTGTAGAGAATGGGTTTCAACGAATTTAGATTACAAAATCTGTCAATTAGTTGTTCCTCAACATAAAATTAAAGATATTTTGGACGAAGCACGTGATTCACCATCTGGAGGACATTTCGGAGTAAACAAGACTTTAGATAAAATTAGAAAATGATTTTATTGGGCTACTTGTAAAAGAGATGTAGAAAATTGGTGTAAATCTTGTGAAGTCTGTGTTTCAAAGAAAGGTGCTCCAGATAAAGCTCATGGTGAGATGAAAATTTATAATTCTGGAGTTCCATTTGAATGACTTCAAATGGATATCTTAGGCCCATTTCGACTTTCTTATTTGAGCAATAAATACCTCTTAGTTGTGACAGACCGTTTTTCAAAATGGGTTGAAGCTTTTCCTCTCTCAAATATGAGAACAAAAAGCATTGCTGAGATTTTCTTTGATCAGATTGTTTGTAGATATGGGGTACATTTAGAGATAAATACTGATCAAGGAACGAATTTTGATTCGAAATTGATTAAAAATTTATCTGAGTTGTTAGGAATCAAGAACACAAGAACGACACCATTACTCCCACAATCAAATGGACAAGTAGAAAGACAACACCAAACACTTCTACACTATCTCACAAAATACATACATGAAAATCAAAAAGACTGGGATCGCTGGGTTTCACTATTTTTGTTAGCTTACAGATCCTCCAAACATGCGACGACTGGAACTACTCTGGCTGAGATGTACACCGTGTTCGATCTGAGACTTCCTTTGGACTTGATTCGAGGATGTCTACCAGAGGAGGTCGAGATTGAAGGAGACGGGGATTACGTACACAAGCTTCGCAGGAAACTCAGCGAGATCCACAAAATGGCACGAGACCGGATTAACTTACAATCGGAAAGAACGAAGTCTTGTTACGACAAACGAGCTCTCAACATTGAATATTTCTAAAGCCAAAAAATTTGGTTCTTCAACCCTCAAAGAACCAAAGGAAAAGCACCAAAACTCCAGTCAAATTGGGTAGGACCTTAGGAAGTTGTGAGGAAAATTAATGACGTCGTTTATGGTATTCGTTGTTCACCAAGACATAAATCCAAGATAGTCAACATCAATCGTCTTGGGACTTACACTGAGAGAGACACCCGATAATGAAGACTGCTCTACTCACGGTTCTTTTGCGCTGTGGTTTTTCTCGTGGGCGTGAAGTTAAATACCGGAGCAGGGACTTGAGGTGAGGTTCCACAGCATGTCAACTTCCCCCCTCTTGTCTGAAGACCGATTTCGACCAAATAAGAAGGATGATTGAAGTAGATTGTTCAAGAGACGGATCCGTCTTAGTCCTGTTAAGTGATGATTGGTATCGCATCTGTAAACATTTCTCGGTAACTTGATGCCAAGGATGGATCAAGGTAGAGGATGTTGATGTCGGTTCCTTTAAGTCATCATTGGATTGTAAGAGGATCAACCCGCTTGAAGGATGGATGGTTATGATTGTCCGGACGACAATCTGAAAAGAGGAGGGCAATGTCGTGACCGAGCTCGAACGTTGCGCGATTCGAACACCGAGAATCGCGCATAGCAACCCCTAGCAACGAGATCAACGACGTCGCGGATGTTATAGTTTATGTTTAGTCTGATTCTAACAGCTGTTGAGAACAGTTGTGTTTACGTTCGAATAAAGAGTCCGAGTTTAAGTATGCTTTTCTATAAATACGTGTTGTCATTCTCGTTACCTGAACCCGATTATAACAATATATATATTTAAATTATAATAAATCGTAAGACAACATAGAATTAGGTTTAAGAAAATATTTAGACTAATATGCTATTTTTAAGAACAAATTGAAGAAGGAAGGATAATTAAATTAAATAAAAGACAGTAATTTGGTTATAATTCATTTATTCGAAACAGCTTTTGAATATTTTTACCATTCTAAAATAAATTTCATACACATCATTAAAACATTCAATATACATTCTTTTCGAAACATTAAAATACGTTTTTATTTCATAGAAAAAAGAGATTTAAGCCCCAAAATATTTTCTTGATCACCGTACGTTCCTTCCAAGTACTGATTATTTATGTAACAATTGCAATCCCTCTAACTGCGAGTGCATTGCCAAACTGAAAACTGAAACATATATATATATATATATATATATATATATATATATATATATATATATATATATATATATATATATATATATATATATATATATATAAAGGGTGGGCCATTTTAATCTCCACACCTAAATTTCTCCGTTCCTAAGTGTGGTATCGAAAAAAGTTGAGACGAAAGTTGACAAGGGCAAAGGGGGTCAAACATTGATAACCTTGAACTTAACCTTGAACTTGATCTTCAAGGTTATTTCAAGGTCAACTTGATTTTTTTAAATGGAAACCCCTAATTTTTTACCTTGATTTTTGACCTCTCTAAGGTCACAAAACAAAATTTTCTCAAAGACATTTTCGATGTAAAATTTTCCGCTCATTCAATTCCGGGATAAAAATTAGGGGTTTCCATTTAAAAAAATCATATACCATATGCTACAATTACATTAATTAATGATTTCTATAATGACGATACTGTTGGTAGAATGATGCCAGGAGTCAAAGACACGTGTTCGGTTAAAGTTGATGGTGAGCGTATTAAAGTGCAAAAACGGTTATTGTTAATGGATCTCAAAGAACTGCATACATTGTTCAAAAAGACTTTTTCAGATCATCCAATTAGTTTCAGTGTTTTTGCAAAACTCCGACCGTAACATTGTATTTTGGCTGGAGCAAAAGGAACTCACTCAGTATGTGTATGTACGATTCATCAGAACTGTAAATTGATGCTTGATACAATTAAAATTAACAGCTTAACAAAACAAACTGAAAATCCAATTCGTGATTATCATGACTGTTTGAAATCAATTGCGTGCAAGACACCTACGCCCGATTGCTCCCTAGATCAATGTCATAAATGTCTAGATATTTCTTTTATTTCCACGACATTATTTGAAATTTTAAATAGCGCCTTTATCGATCAGGTACAATATAGTGTATGGACAGCAACTGATAGGTCGACTTTGACAATAGTTACGAGTGAAGTTTCTGACTTTGTAAATGAATTTTGTGACAAGCTACAGACTCTTAAACCGCATTCATTCAAAGCGAAACAGCAGTCTCAATTTATTTCGTCAACAAAACAGAATTTAAATAAAGGAGATGTACTTGCTATGTTCGATTTTTCTGAGAACAGCACACGGTAAAAGTGGATATGATGGTTTAGGATATATATTTAAAAGAGAGGCTAACCAAGCAAGTCTTCTAGCTAAACCGTCTGAAGCGATTTTGACTCCCGAAGTCCTTTTTCATTGAGCAGGCAAACATTTCGAAAACATACAAATTTTTATTTATAGTAAGGTAGACCATTATAAATCAACACGACACTTGAATAAAAGATTCTCAACGGCATTAGCTGTACCCGAAATTTGAAAAAACCACTCGTTTACTATTCAACAACCAAAAACGATAGTTATTAAACGATCTTTTAATGCTACTAAAGGAGTAGAATTTTATGCATAATATGCTTAGTATTTGATCCTTCAGAAACAAAAGAAAAAAATGATTTTTTAAGAACCATTACCAAAATAGTGCGAAATACGAAAAATCTACTAATATCCAACAATCTTCTAAGAAAAGAATAACTCTTTTAAATCCGGAATAATCTTAATGAAAATACCGCTAACGATGCATTGCAACGTACCTTCTCTAAAATCGTTTATTGTTCCAATATGCATAATATAATGTTTGAAATATAGAATCTGTATGTTTTACTCCACTATAAGTAAGATTTACTCAGCTATACTCAACTAAACAATAAAACACACATTCATATGTAGATTTTATAAACACACGATTTTCAAACGCCATAATCTCATAACATGATTATAACGCCTTTTTTATGAAATTGAAAATTTCACAATTACAAAGCTTCCTGTAGAAGGACGCAATACCATCATAAACATGATATTCCTGTCAAAATAATAGCTAAAATAGTGTCAAATTTAAACAATTTGACCTTGTTTTTGAACAGTTGTCCTTGAAATGACCTTGAAAGTGAGCTTTTGAGTCAAGGTTAAAACCGAGAACAGCATTGTATTTCTCTGTTAAAAACCAACGAAGAATGATGATGAGCTTTTTTTGTACACTATTTCGAGTCTCAGCCACGTAAAACTGTATGATTTGACTGTTCTTTGAGGTTATGGACGAAAGTTGGACCCAGAGACCAAAACTAACAGTGGATTCGTATTCAGCGGAAAAAAATGCGAATAAGCTTTGTCCCTAATTTTTTTACCACTATTTCGAGTCTCAGCCACGTAAAACTGTATGATTTGACTGTTCTTTGAGGTTATGGACGAAAGGTGGACCCAGAGACCAAAACTAACAGTGGATTCGTATTCATCGGAAAAAATACAAGCGAATAAATCAGCCACGTAAAACTGTATGATTTGACTGTTCTTTGAGGTTATGGACGAAAGTTGCCCCAGAGACCAAAACTAACAGTGGATTCGTATTCAGTGGAAAAAAATGCGAATAAGCTTTGTCCCTAATTTTTTTACCACTATTTCGAGTCTCAGCCACGTAAAACTGTATGATTTGACTGTTCTTTGAGGTTATGGACGAAGGGTGGACCCAGAGACCAAAACTAACAGTGGATTCGTATTCATCGGAAAAAATACATGGGAATAAGCGTTGTCCCTAATTTTTTGACCACCATTTCGAGTCTCACCCACGTAAAACTGCATTGTATGACTGTTCTTTGAGGTTATTGACAAAAGTGGACCCAGAGACAACAACTAACGGTGGATTCGTATTCAGCGGAAAAAAATACAAGCGAATAAACTTTGTCCCTAATTTTGTTACCACCATTTCGAGTCTCAGCCACGTAAACTGCACTTTTTGACTGTTTTTTGAGGTTATGGACGAAAGGTCGCCCCATAGACTACAACTAACGGTGGATTCGTGTTCAGCGGAAAAAAATACATGCAAATAACCTTTTTCCTAATTTTTTCTTTGCACCTGCAAGTTTTAAGAGCATTTAACTGATATTCCGTGGTGATATCGGTGTATTGTTAGAGCTACACCAGGCCACCATTTTGAATTTTTCAAAAAGGTCACTCAGTAATAAAAAGTAGATATATTAAGCTAAACTTTAAGCCCGGACACGAATTTTTTCGAGCCTCTGATTTTTGGACAGAGGAGGTGGCTTTTTTGATAGTTTTACCAGCTCTTTCTGTAACATCGGCCACAACACCACTTGCTGATCGTAATTCTTTAGCTTTTTTAGCTAAAGTTCGGGAAGTATTAATCTCTTTTGAAATTCGTCTTATAGTCCAATATTCTGGCGCAATAGTGAGGATTCTGAGCTTCATGGGATCATTACCTTCCAAACTTGTGAATTTATCTTTTAATCCTTGCAGAAGTTCTTCCAATTTAAGTAACCTGGTAGATGAAGCATCTTTTTCAGTAGTTAAGGAAGTATTTGGACACTCAGTACCTTGGTCTGCCGAGGTATCATCACATTCCATACTACTGATATCATTGGAATCGTCTATATTCATACAGCTATCAGATCGATTCAATGAACGTTTTAATCTACAATCATTACATACCATGGCAGTTACTGGTAAATTAGGCTTCTCCTGCAGTAATGCTTTTGATATTGTTCTTAAATTTGAACCCTTATGATTAGGTACGCCTTCATCGTTATCAGGATTGATGCACCTATCTGTACGGATTTTTTTTTACATGCTGTTAAAACTGTCCTTAAACGGACTGTTGCGCCAGACCCGGAAGGAACTCCGTTGAACTGTTCTTAGAAGGACTGTTGAAAAGTTGATTACTACAAATGATTCGAGAGCTTGACAACTATCCTGAAAAGGACTGTTGCGCAAGTCTGTACCCACCTGGAAGAAATTTCCTTCAACTATCCTTAGAAGGACTGTTAAAGAAACAATGAGTTCGCTACTGTAAGAGCTCGCTATAACTATACTGAAAAGGACTGTTACGCAAGCAGTTACGCAACGAGAAGTAATTTCCTTCAACTGTCCTTACAAGGACCGTTGAAGAAACAATGAGTTCGCTAATGTAAGAGCTCGCTAACTATCCTGAAACGGACTGTTACGCAAGCAGTTACGCAACGAGAAGAAATTTCCTTCAACTATGCTTAGAAGGACTGTTGAAGAAACAATGACATCAAGGAGGAGTTATGCACTACAAAAGAATGTCGTTTAACGATCCTCGGAAGATTATTTGAAAAAATGAAAGCATAATACGATAGAGGAAAGTACATATTTTCTTTTAACGTACAAGATTTTATGCTGTAAGATACATTCGATGTTGGTTATGAAGAGAAAAAAAATCTAATTATATCCAAACTAATGAAATCTAGGAAAAGAACATCTCATTCTATTTCGAAAAAGGTGCGATTAAACAAATACGATTGGGAACATAGTATTTAATTAAATATTGATTTTTGTGTTCAATTTATTTTTCGAAAAGTAGCCCCTACATATAACTGCAAAATTAAAAACACATATGCCCACACAAACATTTTCTAAAAACACGGGATTCGGACTCCATAACCTCAAAACATGATTATAACGCCTTTTTTATGAAATTGAAAATTTCACAATTACAAAGCTTCCTGTAGAAGGACGCAATACCATCATAAACATGATATTCCTGTCAAAATAATAGCTAAAATAGTGTCAAATTTAAACAATTTGACCTTGTTTTTGAACAGTTGTCCTTGAAATGACCTTGAAAATGAGCTTTTGAGTCAAGGTTAAAACCGAGAACAGCATTGTATTCCTCTGTTAAAAATCAACGAAGAATGATTATGAGTTTCTTGTGTACACTATTTCAAGTCTCAGCCACTTAACTGCATTTTTTGACTGTTCTTTGAGATTATGGACGAAAGGTGGCCCCATAGACCAAAACTAAGGGTGGATTCGTATTCAGCGGGAAAAAAATACGAATAAGCTTTGTCCCTAATTTTGTTACCACTATTTCGAGTCTCAACCACGTAAAACTGCATTATTTGACTGTTCTTTGAGGTTATGGACGAAAGGTGGACCCAGAGACCAAAACTAGCGGTGGATTCGTATTCAGCGGAAAAAAATACATGCGAATAAGCTTTGTCCCTAATGTTTTGACCACTATTTCGAGTCTCGGCCACGTAAACTGCATTTTTTGACTGTTTTTTGAGGTTATGGACGAAAGGTTGCCCCATAGACTAAAACTAATGGTGGATTCGTGTTCAGCGGGAAAAATTACATGCAAATAATCTTTTTACTAATTTTTTCTTTGCCCCTGCAAGTTTTAAGAACATTTAACTGATATTCCGTGGTGATATCGGTGTATTGTTAGAGCTGCACCAGCCCACCATTTTGAAGTTTTCAAAAAGGCCACTCAGTAATGGTAAGTAGATATATTAAGCTAAATTTTAAGCCCGGACACGAATTTTTTTGAGCCTCTGATTTTTGGACAGAGGGGGTGGATTTTTTGACTAAGAATGTCCCATATATATATATATATATATATATATATATATATATATATATATATCTTCCTATATTATATAGTTGTTTGTAAATCTTATAAGATTTACGCCCTCCTCGCCCCTCCTCGCCCCTCATTTTGCCCTCCTCATTCTCCTCCTCAAAACAGGGTAATAACGTTTTAAAAAAAGTACGTTATTTTGATCTTATTTTTTGCCCTCCTCGCCCCTCCTCTTTGTACCCTCCACATAGCCCGCCTCCCAGCCCTCCACATGCCCTCCTCATTCACTTATTTCTACTAATTATCATTTTTTATTTTTATTTTTTTTTCTATATACATATTATACATGCTTATAATAATATTGTTAATTTAAAACAAAAATTAAAGTAATGTAAATTCTTATTACATTCAAAAGAATTATTCTTTTTATTATATTCATTAATATTAAATTTATATATGTGGATTATTACACACGAATTAAAAAGAGCTTTACAATATTACATTCAAATAAAAAACAAAATTAAAATAAATAAATATGTTAAAAAATACAATACTTAAAACTAAATATAAATAAATGTAAGCTGCTATCGTGCATTAGCTAGCGCAGCACGTCACGCGTGCTGGCGTCCACGATTGCTCCTACCTGGAGTAAGCCAGCGGCGCAACGCCGCTGAGCTTCTGCCTTGCTGCCGCTGCTCTGGCCGTCCTGCTGCAAAGTTCACTGAACCCCGGTGGATTCAGCTCCGTGCGGAGTCACTTCGACGCACGGGTTTTCGCGATCTGCAAGGAGCTCGAAAGCGCGGAAAGCTAATTGTCGCAACGAGCCAATATAATGGCTTTTTGCGTTTGCCTAACTCGATCGTGGAGCAGGCAGGTCGTGGGGAAAATTGACTCACGCGAGTTTCACTTTTAATAACAAAATAGACTATATTCAACAATAAATAAATTAACAATAATAGATTAATAAATAGTGATAACGAGTTTAACAATAATTGATTAACAATAATAACAACGAATTTAACAATACGCGCAGACCAAGCGACGGTGCGCGCCCAGCTCGTTCGCCGCTGGACGCGTTGCCCTCACGATGGGCCGTACGCGCGCCTGGTGTCACGGCACCTCGGTGTACTCTAGGGCGCGGTGCCCACGGTGAGCAGCCCTGTACACCGCTCGCGGTTTATATTATATCTAAACGCGCGGGCTAGCCTTTACCTTAATTATACGTGCCTCGAGGACGATCACTCTATCTCTGTCTCTGTCTCTCTATCTCTCTCTATCTATCTATCTCCTTCTCCGCTTCGCTTCTCTCTCTCCTCCACTCTCTTCTGGCTACTCGTGGGACGCGCATCAACACTCACAGCACAGTGGGGAGATATCTCCGTACGCACTTCACTTCAAATGCGGCGTCTCGGCAACAGGTCGCTCTGCGTGCACTAGCTTCTACGCGGGAAAATGTCGGCGAAGCTCAAACGGCGTTGACGCGCGCGGATCAAACTCCGAATCGATAGTGACGCGCTCGAGGCGTCAGCGCGGCAAGCACCGTGACCCCAGTCGCGGTCTCTTTGGGTAACTACCCTGCTGCTCGCGCGCGTCGCATATAGTGCTGACCTACACCGGTACATGACACTCATTTCGTTACAATATATATATATATATATATATATATATATATCTGTCTCATTCAAAGGCTCGATCCGAACTCTACTATATTACTAATATATTGATATTTATTATATGTATATATATATATATATATATATATATATATATATATATATATATATATATATATAATATCAATATATTAGTAATATAGTAGAGTTCGGATCGAGCCTTTGAACGAGACAGACGTGTTTACAAATCGCTCAGCGAGGCGAGTGGTCTCTCGCGTGTATCGTTTCTAGTTAGTGCTCAATGCGTGAAACAGTGCTAAATATTGGCATAAGTGTACATCAGAAAAGAATCTTTCTACTATAAAACTCTTTTCGAGAACAGCAAGTGCTTCTGACTGCAGGGGCACTTGTTCATTTGTTTCTCGAAAATGACACCTCCAACGACCAACACCCATAACTCACCGTCTGTACCGCTCAAAGTAACATACGCCCAAATGACTCAACAAGTACAAGTTCCGACCAAAGATACGTACAAGAATACGCTCGTGAACTTGCAAAAATTATTCCTCCAACCAACATGAAATTTATTTCCCGAATTTCATTCGGTCCTGTCTGTATCTACCTCAGCAGTAAGGAATTAGCGGACCGGCTCACGGATAATCACACCAAAAGAAACATTGGAGAACAAATGCTTGAAGTTAGACCTCTTATATCGAAAGCCAAACGGATTATACTGTCTAACGCCTGCCCGATAATTCCGAATGAAATAATTTTAGACGAACTTTCGCGTATAAACATTACTCCCGTCTCTAAAATTACATACATTAGAGCGGGCATGAATGAACGCGGTTTCACGCACCTGCTAAGCTTCAGGAGACAAATGTACATCAAACCTGAAGATGTCTCTATTATGCCTCCGGTGTTACCAATCAATTTCGACAACACCAAGTACTATCTATACCTCTCTACAGAAAAATTAACATGTTTTATATGCAACGAAGAAGGCCATCTTGCAAAGCATTGCAAAAATTCTACACAAACGCAAAATACCACTGATTCCCAGGTGGAGAATAAAAACACTGATCTTTCGACTTCTTCAGCAAATGACACAACCTCTCTCCCTCAGGAAGAAAAAGACTCAACTCCAGAAGCAAGCATGTCTCCGCCAAAATCATCAAATAAACGTCCTCCTGCTAAATCACTTTCTACCATAAGTTCTATTACTGAGGACAAGGTATATGATGAGCAAGCTGACTTCATAACGGTCAAAAGAGACAGTAAAAAGGCAAAAATTATACAATCTCTAGGCATTACTATTGAAGAAGTTACATCGCAACTAGATCCTGCTAAAAATTACTTCTTATCAAATTCCGAAAAAGTCTCGCTAGACTTTCATCAAATGGCTAAATTCTTACAAGAATCTCACGGTCAAAGAAATATCCAAGACATAGCTTCCAAATACACCGACGACTACAGCTCTCTCTGAGCCTCTCTATCAGAAATCAATCAACAAATTACCAAGTCAAAACTCAGACATCGCATAATAAGAATAAAAAAACGACTTGAAAACTCCAATTTAGAAGAAACCTCCAGTCAAGAAAACAGCACATCGGAAGATATCGAACTTTAACACGCAGTCATCATCTTTTCAATTTTCTACTACAAAATGGTACTAAGAACTCTATTTTGGAACTGCAGAAGCGCAAAACAACACGACATAGACATACAGATTATCTCTAAAAAAGTCGACATCATCATATATGTGGAATCATGGCTGACCCCAAAAGACGACTTCTGCATCCCTGGCTTTATTACGTACAAAAAGGACCGCATTCACTCAAGAGCAGGTGGTATATTAATATTAATTCGCAAGAACATAGCCTTTGTAGAAATCGACAACATCAAGTCCCTAGACGTAAGCGTAGAAATTTGCGGTATTCATGTAAATAACACGTCGCTTCCGTTTAATTTAATTGTATGTTACCGAGCCCCAGGCCTCATGCTCTCCCAAGAGCAGTGGAACTCAATAGTGAACAATTTAGACAACAGAGAAAATAGCTCACTCATAGGTGCTTTCAATTCACACAGCACCACGTGGAACTGCAATCACACAGACAAAAACGGCGAAAGATTTGAAAACGCTATAGATCATAAAAATCTTTTTATTCACAATATCGACACTATCACACGAGTCGACACTTATCGCGGTTCAAAATCCAACATTGATCTCATACTATCCACGTTAGCTATTTCCGACAAAATCAACATTAAAGTTCACGATGAGGCCTGGGGCTCCGATCACTTCCTGATTTTTATAAACATCGTCACCGAAAGAAACCATTATGAAAAAAAGACATTTAAGCTAAAATCTGTACGTACAAATTGGAATAGCTTCTGCCTTGAACTAGACAACAGATATTCATCCTTTCTATCACTAGACTATGATCAATTATCCCCTAGCATAAAATATGACTTTTTTATTAACATAGTTACAGAAGCTATTAAAATTTGCACACCGAGAAAAAGTATTCCAAAAAAATTTTAAAAAAGAAAAAAACCCAACTCGATGGTGGTATGCTGACTGCAATAATATTAAAAGATTGCGATCAGCTGCGTTCAAAAAATGGGACTGTACAAAAAATTTAACCGACCTAATAGAATATAAAAAAATCACAACCCAAGCTAAAAAAATGTTTAAAGATAAAAAAAAAATATGTTTCAGGGAATTCGCTGAAAATATTAATTTTCGTACAGACCCATCTTACGTTTGGAATCAATGCAAAGTATTTAAAAACCGCTGGGTGAAAATTACTCCAAAAAACGCAACCGAAAATCTGCAAAATAACAAAAAAAAAGTTGAAGTAGTTTTAGATAAAATAAGTCCTCCCTGGGCTCAAACTAATCCAACTAACCTACCCGAATGCAAAGAAACAAATCCGTTTTTTGACACCCAATTCACTTTCACGGAATTCAACTCGGCACTAGATGACAAAAAAATAAAATCAGCTTGCGGAATGGATGGCATAGACTTTGAGATCTTAAAAACTTACCAATTAAGTACAAATTATTATTATTATTAGATATCTTTAACGATATGTACTCAAAAAACGAATTTCCAGAAAGTTGGAAAATGTCTTTTATGCACTTCATTCCTAAAAGCGACGGTATAAACCTTAGACCTATATCCTTATCCTCTTGTTCCTGCAAATTATTTGAAACTATATTAAAAAATCGACTTCAGTGGTGGGCCGAATATAACAACCATATCCCTAACTCTCAATTTGGTTTCAGACGAGGAAAATCGTGTACCGATAATTTAGTGAATTTAACGCTCAAAATAGAGGAAGCCTTTATTGAAAAAAAGGAAGTACTAGCCGCCTTTCTAGATGTTGAGGACGCGTTTAATAATGTTAACATCGATATTCTGCTATCAAAACTCGCGTCTATAGGATGCTCCAAAAACTTCCTTAAATTCATTAAATTTCTCACACACGAGCGACATATATATACTGATCATACAGGAGAAGACTGTAGGTTTGTTTATCAAGGAGTTCCACAAGGAGGAGTCCTCAGTCCTCTCCTTTATTTATTATATGTTTCCACCATTACTAACAAAGTACAAAAAACAATATGTATTTCTCAATTTGCCGATGATCTGTTTACAAACACACCGCAGACCCCCGTCGTCGATTAGCACCACATGGAAGCACAAACATGGCGACGTTAAAAAAAAAAAAAAAAAAAAAGAAACAACCAAAGAAAAAGCTAATCCCGAGGCCCAGACAGGATCAGTATCAGGAACAGAGCAGGACAAAACAACCTGCATGGCAGAATCAGAAGACGCAATATCCAAACCGCAACGCGGAGCAAGTGAACAAAGTAATGACGATATCGAAGAGCCAGGAAAGGTCCACAGGATTGCCCTTGCACGACATATAGAGATGGAAATGATGATGAACAAAATGATAAACCAACAGCCATCAGACTAAAAGTACCGGGAGCAAGGAGACCATGGCTAACATTCATGTTAGACAATGGGGCAACAGTCAACTTAATAAAAATTGATGCCCTGGACCTATATACAGAAGTAGATAGTGACCAAACATGCCTCTTAGAAGGAATTACTCCAGATTCCATGGAAATCTTACGTTTAGTGTACATGAACATAAAGGGAAAGCCATATAGGTTCCAGGTAGTACCAGATGATTTCCCGATAGCATGTAATGGTATGCTAGGAAAGAACTTTTTCAAGCAAGAAGAAGCCGTTATCTCCTATTATAATAATGCACTCATGATTAGTGGTGATGTGATGAATCCCATACCATTCCTAACTTCAGAAGAGCTCAAACAAGAAGGTTACGTACCAAGGCAAGTTTATGAAGAAACAAGCAATTCCCAAAAGGACCCTGCGCCTGCAGAAATGCAGGACAGAATATTGCAAGTTAGTAAAGACAATCAACAAGGAACAACACAAAGGGTCAAATACATCATACCAAAGAGAACAAGACAAATAATAAAAATCAACCTGATAAGTACCGACCTGAAGGAAGGATATCTGCCAAGAATAGCCGTTAGAAACAAGGACGTATTTTTAGGAGAGGGAATAGTAATCAATGAACACAATGCATGCAAAGTGATGGTCATAAATATCAGCCACCAAAATGTGACAATAGAAATGGACCCAAAGGAAATACTTGAATTAAAAGTTAATCCTACATTTCTAACGGACACGCAAAGTGAATTTGATGGCGAAACCATTGTCAATAAGATGCAGAGGCTAGAAAAAGTGAAGAGCGTAATAAAAAGGAGACACATGAATCGAAAAGAATCGGATATACTAGACAAGATAGTCGAAGAGTACTATGATCGATTTTTATTACCAGGGGACAAGTTGCCTTGTACAGATAAAATAGAGCGTTCAATACCTATGGAGAATGACTTACCTATCAATGCAAAACAATACTGAATTTCACCCGCACACATGGAAGTAGTGAAGGAAAGTGTTAAGCAAAAGTTAAAGGATAAAATAATACAACCTTTGAACTCACCGTATAACTCACCAATATGGATAGTCTAAAAGAAACCCGATAGGAAGGGAAATCCAAGATGGCGCATGGTGATAGATTTCAGAGAATTAAACACCAAAACCATAGGGAATGCTTATCCATTACCAAACGTAGCCGATATCATGGATCAGACAGGCGGCGCAATGTATTTCTTCGTGGTTTCCAACAATTTCGTATGAAACCTGAAGATTGCTACAAAACAGCCTTTACAACGAGGAATGGACAGTTCGAATATACCAGAATAATGCCTGAAGGTTTAAAAGCGGCAACCGCCACATTTAAAAAATTAATGGACAATATACTCAGGGGGCTTCAAAATGTAGAAATGATAGTGTATTTAGATGATATAATTGTGTATTCACGAGATTTAAAACAACACTATGACCGAATAATGAGATTAATGAAAAGACTCAGAGCCACGAGCCTAGTATTGCAACCAGATAAGGTTGAATTCTTTCGTAAGGAAGTAAGGTTCCTAGGAAACATAATAACTGCAAAAGGTTTGGAACCAGATCCGGGAAAAATATCCGCAGTAAAGAACTTTCCAAGCCCAAAAATGCTAAAAATTAAAGACTTTTCAAAAGTAGCGAAACCCTTAAGCGAACTACTAAAAAAGGGAAAAGAATTCGAATGGCAAGATGAAGCACTCAAGAAACCCCTACGTGAAGCACCCATCTGGCAATTCCCCGATTTTGAAAAAGTTTTAACTTTAACCACCGTTGCTTCAAAGTTTGCGATTGGGGCTGTACTCAGTCAACAAATAGATAATTTTTACCACCCATTCCAATATTTGTCCAGAGTACTGAACAAAACCGAGATAAACTACAGCACCACGGTGAAAGAGTGTTTAGCAGTAGTGTATGCCTTGCACCAATTCAGATCATACCTACTGTGTTGAAAATATATCCTGGTAGCTGATCATGATCCTTTGAACTGGATGCACGACAGGAAAGATCCAGGACATCGACTAATGAGATGGATGTTCAAATTTTCGGGATATGATTACACATTCAAGTACAAAGCAGGCAAACTCAACAGGAACGCAGATGTGCTATCAAGAAACCCACCCGAACAGCTACCATCAGAGGAAGAAATAAACAAACAAATTCCGAAATTAAGAGTTATGGTGCAGTAACAATCTAATGAAAAAGAAAATCAAAACAAAGTCAGCAGTGTAGCATCTACATCAAAAGAAAGAGAACCAATAAATTTTAGGCCAAGAGTACACTCAAAGGGAGAACAAACAAAAAAACTAGGGAGATCAACGGGGTCAAAAACCAAAAAGACTGTCCCGTCTCTAGAACACATCGAATAGCACAAAGAACTCGAGCCAAGAATGCAGTATCCAGCCCGATTGCTGATTATATAAGGCAGGGAGCAATACCCAAATTCACGGGAAAGAAAAATGCAGAAAACATTAGAAAAAAAGCATCAAAAGCAGCAAAGATGACGAAAATCTGAATCAACAAGAAGTGCAGTCAACAAACGCGGAAAAACAAACGGATCTAAATTCAGACTCGTCCATGATAAACCATTTATCACCCTCGAGGCGATCGATAATATCCTCTACAGGAATAGAGGACAGCGATGCCAAGTCGGAGAAATCACCGATACCAGATCCCAGATACAGTGGCTTGAGGCAAGAAAAGACGGAACAGGATCATGGCGAGTTATCCAGTGACGAGACGACCATCGACATTGAATCGTTAGTCAGCAACTCAACTAATAAAACCAATATTGAAATCAGAATAACATCAATGCAAACTACAGACACAGAATCAAGCTCGGAAGATGAATCAGTAAAAAATCTATCGATAAGAACTACTCTGAGTAGACAAGAATTAGAGGAATTAAAGAGGAAGATAGAAGAGAGCGTAAGCATTCATAGAGAAAAAACTTAGGAAGTGACACCAGAACCAATACTCATTCCATCACACTTCTCTGATGGAGACGAAGTAGAAGATTCAATGCGGTACCATCTACGTACAGTAGATCCAAATTATGGATCTGACAACATGGACGTGATACTAGCCCAGAGAGTTGAAAAATTATTAAGCCAAACACATACATCCCTCACGTCACAGCAGGATGAGATATTAGGCACTAGTAGGGACTCAGCAGATGATTAGAGCATAACCGGAGGTGAGAATGAAGAACTTGAGACGAGCAAGATAATTGCTCAATCTCGAAGAGCAATTTCTGAAACACCAACAGTAACGGAAAGAGAACCCATTGGCAAAAGCACGCCAGGAATTAGCCAAGGAACCAGAAGAGAATCAAGAATACCAAGGTTAGACGAAGAAGAAAACACGCCAATAGTGATCGATTATTCAAAACCACCGGACATTACAATACCAATATTCATACCTCCAACATCACCAGATGGATCTATGAATCAGTATCAAGATCCTGAGGAGAAAAACAGAACCACTTTGAGTGATGACTCAACAAGTACAAGTACCACCAATTCACTGGGTTTACGGAATAATGTCACCGTGCGCCAATGCCTCACATACAAAAGAGATAATTTGGTACATTTCATATCCAGAGACTGTGATAACATAAGCTCATTAACAAGACTTTTAGTGAAAATTGGAGTCATCAACCTACAATATATGAAAAAAAAAAACAAAAGTGGGACAAATCCTAACGACCCCATACAAAAATCATAACATTTTTTCATTAGTGGTGAAGCACAAATACATTCGACTAACAAATGTAGGCAACTTAAACGTTGCATTATCAATCCTGAAGAAAAGCCTCTTAAAACAAAACATAAACAGTTTCAGGGTATCTCGAAGAGGAGTGATGACAGACCAACTTGAGCCAGGATTGTTAACAGAATAAATTATAAAGCATTTTGAAAACACTCGAATAAAAGCAACAATTTTCTACCGAAAAGTGCAATTACCAGACAAAAAGGATCGCACAGCCCTCATCGCAGCGTGGCATGATAGTCTGACAGGCGGGCTTAAGGAGTGAATCAAACTTACCAAAAGATCAGAGAGAGATACTACTAGCAAAGGATGAGAAACGATGTACTAGATTATATACGGAAATGTCCTAGCTATCAAGAAAAAAAATAGACCGTTTCAAGACTCGAGAGCCAATGATCATAACTTTGACAAAGTATCAATAGATACAGTGGGAAAACTACGCATGACACCAAGTGGAAACTGTCATCTACTCACCATACAATGCAACCTGACCAAGTATCTAATCACGATATCAATTAAAAACACCAAGGCTACCACGATAGCAGATGCACTAGCAAAACATCTAGTCTGCAAATTTAGTGCACCAAGAGCAATACTTTCAGATCGAGGAACTAGTTTCTTATGAGAAATCGTAGCGACCTTGTTAAGGTTATTCAAAATTGATCACCTAACAACCTCAGGGTACAGACCCCAAACTAATGGCTCCCTTGAACGAAGTCATGCGCCTTTAATAGATTTCATTAGAACCTACTCAGAAAAGTTTAATGACTGGGATGACTTAACACCTTTGGCCACATTTTCATATAACACGAGTATACACAGTTCAACCAATTTTACCCCGTTTGAATTAGTGTATGGCCGCATAGCCCGTTTCCCAATACGCAAACCCTATGACGAAAGTTTGCGTACCTACAACATTTATTTACGCGACTTAATTCTACGTTCAAACGAAATGAAAATCATGGCCGGTCAAAATCAGATAAAAGCCAAACATAAATCTAAACAAGAATATGATAAAAAAATCAGGATATTTAAGGCAAAGGTGGGAGGCTATGCGCGAATCTTAAAAGAAGCCAGGACCTCAAAGGGAGATAGCTTTTACAACAAACCTTTAAAAATAGTAGAAATTCCAGGCAAGAACAATGTAATTCTAGAATTTCCTAGTGGCAAGTGAATAAGAAAACACACGAATAACTTGGCAAATTCACAACATTACTTAAATTACAAGTATCATCAATAACACTCGTCACTATAGTATCTTGTCGCAGCAACTATGATTTAGAAAAAGTAGAATCAATCCCTGGCATCCACTATGAGTGGATGCAAACAATTAGAATAAAAAGGGCTGATTGGCAAATTGCAATTTATATAAATGTTAATGAATTTTTACAAACTCACCGACCTCTCGAATCATTCAACCGAGTGTACTCCAAATGCATTATAAAATGGTCTGAGCACAAATGCAAATTAGCACTGGGAACAGATCTCATTGAATTGAAACACCAAACACTGACCCACTTAGACACACAAATAAATAATACCATACAAAATCTCGGACACAATGAATATACAGGAACAAGAATTCCGCGTAGCATCAGGACCAAAAGTATGACACCCCTAGGAGCAATTCGCAGCATTAGCAAAAGTCTTTGTATTCTTATTTAGACTTTGAACAGAGGATGATGTAGAAAACATCAAACACAATATAGATAAACTCTACCAAAATCAAAAAAAATGAATCAATTAATAGACCAAAAAACTCACATCGTATCAGCCGGCTTTGAAGAGCTCTACAATATTACTAGAGCGCACCAACACGTGCTTGACAGAATAGAAAAAGTATTCACAGAGAAAATGACCACTCTACTAAAAGAAGGCGAGGAGTACAAATATATTTTAGAAATAACTAGCTACCTCAGGTGCGTAGAATCGAAACTAAAACACGTGATCGGGAGTAACGAAAAGCTTTTGGCTATTCTAAGATTGTTGAAGGAAGGCAAGGTACACCCTGAATTACTAAAAACGGAAATCATCCATCAAATAACCATGGACATTAGAAGAAGCACAGCAGACCTAGACTTCCCAATTTCCTGAGAGCACATACGAGCTGAGGAAATCGTCAAAATTTCAAAAGTTGTCGCAATACACCACAATGGAAGAGTCATCGCGGTATTACACTTACCTTTAGTAGAAAGGATACCGTATCATTTGTACAACTTACACTCACCTGCTGTATCACAAAACACAATAACAACTCAGCCGGTCTGGCATATTTATAACCATCAAAAAAAATTTTAGCATTAAGTGCTGATCAGAAACAATTTTTAAAGCTTGACCACGATACTCTACATGCATGTATCAAATCACACTACGCATATATATGCCCATCACGAGGACCCCTCAAAGAAGTGCCGACGCCAGAAGACTGCAAAGTCACAATATTGTTAAACCCAAGCATTGAAGGACTAAAAACATGTGATGTACGGAGTCAAACCAAATTTAGGTATATTTCCAAGGGAATGTGATCACAGTGAAACAACTTAAAATCATTGGACCATGCAGAATAACCATGGAGAATACAGGACGAAATGACCACATG
This sequence comes from Gastracanthus pulcherrimus, assembly GCA_949152435.1. NCBI lineage: Eukaryota > Metazoa > Arthropoda > Insecta > Hymenoptera > Pteromalidae > Gastracanthus > Gastracanthus pulcherrimus. Next base: position 87,565,583 of record OX424576.1, read on the forward strand.
CTAAAAATAGAGTACCAGATTCATATTCATGCAGAAAAAGCCATGAATTTCCAAGAACACATACAAAACAAAAACAACGAAATGACCAGCCAAGAAACAACAGAAGAAGAACCAGTTGCTGAAGAGGTACGACCCAGCGCAGGACTGGTATTCATGCCAGATTTAATAACCAGACGTTTAGATGACACGGAGAAGAAGAGACTATGTGTCCTGATACCCATAGGAAAACAATGAGAAGTATTTGAAGATGACTTCATGAATTTCGGAAGATTGGACCACATCATCCGCGTTCTAATGAACAGACAGGAAAACAACAAGCGTTTTCTAAGATGTATGGGATATGTTCAGTATTTTAATGAAGAAGATGCGATCAGTGCCATGGACAACTGCCCGGAAGAATATCGTCCACGATGGGCAACAGTAAGACAAAACAGTAAGAACATGTTTAAGCACAGGAAATACCACGAACCTTGCGGTATGGACATAGACCTAAGGAATGAACAGGACCACGTTAGTATATGTAGGAAGCAAAAACATAGGATGTACAAAAAACACCACGTCTGTGGAAGTTGGATAAAGCATGAAGATTGGGACAAGCACATAACGGAATGCACTTACAACATGCATTTTTTCTGCGGAAGGTACATTCGAACTAAAGATTTGAGCCAACACTTAGAAAACTGTAGTTACACAAATGATGACCACAATACCATAAAACACAAACAAAGCAAAAAGAAACACGATGAGCAAAGAAACAAGGACCACTCTAATCCACCAGCACCAAGCACCACGGAACATGAATCCCTACTACGGCCGTTCGAAGAACAACCAGTAGAAGTACGAGACTTAATCAGCCTCTATGACATACACCTATCACGTGCAGACGTCGTGAGAGAACCATCGCCAAGCTTACTAAATATGGACCATATCGATGTTGAAAATCTCGACAATATTAGTTTTTAGGTAACATTTAAGAATATTGGACTAATAGATTTGTATACCTTTATAAATTTTCTTTTTAATACACTATATATACACAAAATTCTTGGACCACATTTATTGTTACGAACATGGACCGCCTTAATTTTAGAACAATACAAATCAATATTATAAATGATAAAACATTGTGCATAAAACCCAAACGTCACAAATGTAAACTCTTCTAATCAAGTTTATGTAAAAATAAAAAAATAAAAAAAATCAGTGATTTGATTTGGGGTTTAACAAAAGGAAAGAAGCATAACACAATCTCAACAAAATTCCGTCACAAACGAAGGAAGACATAAGGGAGAGAGACAGTTACAGCAAGAGTACCAAGTGTTGTGACGTGTATTTCACGTCCCAATATATTAAAACACGGGCAGTCAATCGCGACCAAGTCACCCGTCACCAGAGCCGAGCAACTTATATTAAATAATTATTATTATTAATGGGGGGAATTGTTATTTATTTTGTTGAGGGATGAGGATAAGTCGCGACCCAGGAAAGCCATAGACCGGCGCACACACGCACACACCCATACCAGCGGCACCAGCTGATCGCCGCAGTGACGACTGCTCGGAGCGAGCAACGACGACGAGCCTCTACACACACATGCACAGCACCAACACCACTGCACACTGTACGCGCGAACCTCTCTCTCTCGCTTGCTCTTTCTTCCTCGCCTCTCGAGGTTGATGAGCCACTGCACGCGCACACACATACACACACGCGCGCGCGACCGCCCTCTCTCCCGATGCACGTAGATGCGGGAAGACAGAGGATTCACAGCAGCAGCGGCGGCTTCCTCGAGGCACACCATCTCGGCTGTAGCCACGAGAGAGAGAGAGAGAGAGAGAGAGAGAGAGATACCGACACGGCTGTCGACAGAGGGGAGAGCTAGCAGCCGCATAAAGCTGCCGGCCTATCATAGCGTAGGCCGACGCGCGCACGTCGCCGCTGCCAACTGTGATGGTTCGGCAGCGACAAAACCGAAAGCGCCCGATATAGATATACACGCCGGGATGCCCGCGCGTGTATATTTAGCAATTCATATTGCCCGCGCTTCGGGGCCAGGGCGGCAATCGCGGAGCGGGCCAATGGTAATTAGCGACTCAAATCGCCGCAGACTTGCCGGAAAATCAAGGCCAATCGCCGTGAAGAAAGGGGCGGAAGCAACAAGTGTGTGGGTTGAAGGTGGTCGAGAAGAAGAGCGACAATTTTGGAAGAGATTTCCGCCATCTCCGATTTTGAGCATTGTCTGCCCGTCCGTGACCGAGTATAGACGCAGCGTTAGAACACCTTTAGTATTGAAATCGGCAGACATTGTTAGCGGTATTCTTACCCGAAGGACAGATAGCGACCAGAGTGTGAGGAGCACCGTTAGGCGTCCAGGATTAGCGACGGTGAGTGGACTGTAATTGTCGAGTTTCCCTCGGCACTTACAGGTAAAATTTTACTGAACAATTATCGTACATTGCCGCCATGTGCTCGGGGTTAGTAGAATAACTCGTGGTGGTGTGACACCGTTATATAGGATCAGTGCGCGTCGGGCCGACAGTAAAATTACGAATATTAGGGTGAGGAAAATTACGCGATTCGGGAAAACTCGGGAAACGTGGTGATTTGGTCGTCGCGAGAGACGTGTATGAGGGCTAGCGTAGCCATATTTGTATAGCAACCGATTCATTGTGCGAAAATTGCTTAGGTACTTAAAGAGCGAATTGTGTGTATTTATTATATAATCAGTGATTCCTGATTTTCCACTTCACGGAACTCCCTCTGGAAAATGGCTCGTGCAGAGTTAGCCGCGCTTTACCTGGCGCCCATTAATAAAGAGAAATTCGGTAAAGTGTCGAGCAAAAGTCTAATAAATAAACCAGAGTAACGAAATACCACGTTACAAATAACGTACCAACGGGGGCTTAGTGAAACAGGAAAATCAGGAAAAATAGCGACAGACTAAATTAATTAATTAGTTAGTTCTGGAAAAGTCGAAAAATTTTTTGTTACGCAGTACCCGAGCAAGCGAAAGTGCAGCGACTAAAACGTTTTTTTTGTGTGGTATGAAAATTTAAACAAATAAGAAAAATTATTTTTTTTGTGTTTTAGAAATTTATAGATTGGACTTGGGTTATTGGGTTATAAATTGGACTTTAAAATTTTTGAGAATTTTCGGAAATTATTTTTTGAAAATTTTTTGATTTTGAGAATTTTCTGGAAATTTTTTTTGGATATTCTTGAGAATTTTCCGAAATTATTTTTTGAAAATTTACAATTTTGAGTTTTCCGGAAATTTTTTTTGGATATTTTTGAGAATTTTCAGTATTTTTTTTTGGAAAATTTTTTGATTTTGAGCATTTTCCGTAATATTTTTTTTTGAATATTTTTGAGAATTTTCCGAAATTATTTTTTGAAAATGTTTTGATTTTGAGAATTTTCCAAATAATTTTTTTTGAATATTTTTGAGAATTTTTCAGATATTTTTTTTTATTTTTTTTTTAGTTTTTTGATTTTAAAAGTTTTTTAGGAGTTCTTTTTGACAATTTTCCAAACATTTTTTTTTTCTGAGATTGTAATTTTCTTTGAAAATTTTTCGACATTTTTTTTTTGAAGGGTTTTTGATGAGAACATTTTTTTTGAATCTGAGAGATTTTTTTTTTATTTCTCTCGAAATTTTTCGAATATTTTTTTTTTTTAGCGGTTCTTGATTGAGGGTTTTTACAGTTTTATTTGGGTGTGTAGTAAAGGAAATTTTCATTTCAATTGGAACCTTTCGTAGGATTCTTTGTAAGTATTGAAATTTTTCTTCGGTTATTTGATGAAGATTGTAGCGATATCCAAAAAAAAATAGCGAAATACTAGAGTAAGCGGAAGACTTCGTCGACGCACTGAATATAATAGCGATAAATAGAGAAGATGTGGAAAATATGAGACAGGTTCAGAAAATCTTTGTTTTGGGGATTTAGTGAAATTTGAGTGTCAAAGGAAAAATTTATTATAAAATATATTAATATCTATTAATTGTATTGGGAATTATTTACTGAAAATTGATTGCGACCCAGAAGAAACCTCAGATTCTTACTCCAGACGTGAACAAGAACAGAATACCAAGAACTACAGAAGACTGAATAGCGACTTTAATAGATTCGCGTCAGGGTGTTTCAGCAGCTACTCAAGAGCTAGGCAAACTAGTTTCGAGTAAGCATTTTCAGTTAAAGGAACCGATAAAGAAGACCTCGAGAAAAGAAGCTATTTTCTTTGTTTTATCTCCTTTTGTCCCATATATATATATATAAATATACATATTATTATTATAAATCATTATAAAAATTGAAAATTAGTGACACAGTAGTTAGGCAGGAAAATTGTCCCGTAAAAGAGTTAAGACTGATTCCTTTATTAGCGACCTTGACATTCACGTGCACCAGGTACTGCAAGTTAAATCCCCGTCTTTGAGAAGATTCCAAAGACTTGGGCGGGCCCTCCCAACATAACGAATACTGCAGTAACTGTAGAGTGTAACTAGCGACCAAACCTCTGTTTTTGTTTTCTTCCCTTAGTGTATGAGTAGAGTACAAAATGAAAACAAGACAAGCAGTAAAGAAGGATCCGCGCATACTCCAGCGAATGGCAGTATAAACTAGAATAAATGGGATGGACCCGAGCGAACTAATAATAATTGTAGATCAGATGGGACTTAGCGTATCGGGGACAACAGCCCAACTTAGAGACAGACTCTTGCGGGCAAGTATAAGGACAGTTGATCCAGGTGCAGCAGTAAATTGGGATACAGTATTGGACGAGAGACCATGGTATCAAGTATCAGCAACATCGGCGGCCATAATGCGAGAGGAATCTTTTGAACAAATACCTCAGAAGAAGAAAAGAGGTAGGAAGCCTAAAAGGGCGACCAAAGAAGTAGAGTTGCAAAGCACAGAAACGGAGTATAGCCAAGAAGAGGGACAGGCAATCACTGAGCAGATTCAAGAAGTCATAACACAACAACAAGCGACCGATGCACCAGTAGTTACGCTAGAAACAATAAGCAAAGCGACCACCACTCTCACTACGACGACACCAGTTCGTACACGGGGACCAACGGATAGCTTCGTGATGCAGATGGTGTCTGCAAACACACGACCAAGAATGCAAACACGGTTTCCACCGCAACTCTTAGCGATGAGCAGTCATACACAGTTGGCATATACTCCGGGACTAATGAAGATGATACCAACCGGCTACCAATGGAGGCTGCCAGAGCCACTTTTCCATTATACAGGAAATCATCCATCACTGGATTCCAGTACGGGAACTCCCGCTGTACCAATGATTCCAAGACCAATACAATTGATTACACTAGCGTCAACGGCTTCGGAACCAACGTTACCTTCGATGCCAACCACCACAGCACCGTCGGTCACACGACCTCCTGCAATGGCACAAGCAACGAACGTCGGGGCCGGTCCGGGGACTAGTCAGATGGGACAACCTCTAGCAAGAAGTGACAATCCGACCGGAACATTACAAAGCCAAACGCCACAGCAGGGGATAAACCTGAACGATAGTATTCGATATATCAGACAAGTAAAACATAGAGACCCCATATCCACTAACCCAAGCAATGGGAACTCAACAGACAGTAGCGACGTAAGCAACAAAGAAGATAAGGAGAATCGAAAAGAAGATGCCATTCAACGGGGGGCAGGACCATACGAACGGAGGAGTTTGAACAACTGAAAATGGCACAACATAGACCAATTCTCCTCCGAGAACCGGAATACGCGCCACAACCTCCAGTAGTCCCACCTCCGGTAGCAAACCCACAGAATTACGTAGACACTCCGAGACTACCGAGGGGATCTCAAGAGAGAAGGGAGCGACCCAGGAATCACGAAGTGGCAGAGATTCGGAGTCCTAAGGTGAACACCGTTCGTAGGCCAACAGACCAGCAAACCTAAGCATCAAAACAGAGAAGAGGAGAACGAAAGCGACTGTCATCGAGTAGCTCAAAAAGTAGCGTACTAGACCGAAGATCAGTAAAGAAGAGAGATAGCCATAAAGTGAAAAACCGTAGACATAGGAGTTCGAGTAATAGTACCACAAGTAGCGACTGTAATACAACGTCACCAGACTCAGATAGCGACCACAATAAAAGAAGTAAAAACACAGGAGAGGCCACAATCGGAACCAGTCGACCTCGACTAGCGATTCGGAATATGAAGATAAGAAAACGAAACAAAAAAATAGGAAATGTCATTCGAATGCAGACATAGCGGGGAAGAATGTTAAAATATTGCAGAGCTGGAACCTAAAGTTCAATGGGGAAGATAAGGAGCCAGAGGAAATTTTCGACCCGCTGCAGGATTGCAAAGCAAGCCTAGCCATGAGCGACAGGGAGCTGTTGAATGCGTAACCATCGATATTTTCAAAAAATGCTAGCAGATGGTATCGATCGAAGCGACCGGACCTAAAATCATGGAAATACTTTAAAAAAGCGTTAAGAAGGCAGTATTTGTGTCACAGAGATGAAAAATACACGATGGCGGACTTACGGAACCGATCGATGGCGAAAGGAGAAAAGATTGCCAATTATATATCCTGCGTGGAATACATTGTCGACCACTTTAAGCGACCCCCATCCAGGAAAACAATAGTAAAACAGGCATACACGGGCTTGAGGAAAGACTATCGACACTTCATGGCGGGGTAAGGAATTAAGACGCTCAAGGATATAGAGAAACTAGGGAGAATTTGGGAAAAGGAGAAAGCACTAGACGACCGGTTTCTAGAGCCTCCACCAAAGGAGAAGATGAGCATACCAGGTGCAGCATACTATGGGACACCCTCAGTCCGTAAGATAGCGGCAGCCTACGAGAAGTTGAACCCAGAAAGCGACACTAGCGACAGCACATGAGCGACAACCAAACCTGCGAGAAAGAGAAATTGGAATAGAAAAGCGAAGAAAAAACAAAAACAAATAAATGCGGTAGCCACTGCCAAGGAGAATCAAAGGCCTGAGGCCAACGTACAAGCGACCCCAGTACAGCCAGCCTCGTACAACGCGACTGCAACAATGACGCACAGCATACCGCTGAATCCACTGCGACCGAGTTTTGTGCCCGCGTGGCAATGGTCTCCTCTCCAGAATGTTAACTCGTTTCAGGGTAGAGGTGGTTAGGCACAAGGATTCACCGGCCGAGGCGCCTATAATATGGGAGGAACTAGATACCAAAGTGGGCCTCCTGCCCAAAATATACTAATATATGGTGCATGCTATACATGCCAGACGGTAGGGCACCGAGCAAGAGAATGTCCACAAAGGACATGGCAGTCTTCTCCAAATAATCAGGCCATGGGAAACGGGATGCAGGGGAGGCAGAATAGTCCCATACCTCCCCAGCAACCGCAAACGGGACGAAGCTGGCAACAATAAAGGGAAGCCAGCATAGCGCCCAACCGACCATACAGGAGAAGAGAATAGCGACCCCAGAGAATGCGAAAACTAGCAGCGACCAAGAGAGAAGTGGATCGATAATATGCGAGGCAGCTAAAAGTATTAAGTCCATATTGTCAGATGGGGAGACTCACCCAGTATGGAGTAATACTTCAAACAGCGGAGGATTAAATAGGACCTCACCAATAGCGACCACAAGACCATTAAGTAGAGAGAGTAGTGACAGCAAAAAACTTCGAGAAGAGAGAGAAAAAGTAGAGAATAGAAAGAGTAGTGAGAGCAACAAAATTCGTGGAGAGAATAGAGGGTTTCATAACAGTGGCATACAGAAATTCAGTCAAAACAGAGACAAAATCGCAAGAAACGAGAGCGACATAGCGACCATGAGAGAGCAGAATGGCGATATTGGAGCAAGCAGTCAAAACTACTCTCAAAAGAGCGTCCAACGACTCCTGCGCCCGGTGACCGAAAGAGTGACAACCTTACCGATCCTCAAAGGGTCCGACGTAACGGCGCTCAATCCAACAGCTGACGAGCAGAAGGATTTCAAATACCTAGCCCTCGTATGAGAGTCGGTCGACCTTCTGGAAGGGGCACAGGTGTCCACTTCCTCGTTGGAGGGCCCCTCCACCTCTGTTACAGACTTAGATGTTGGGGTGCCCACATCTAGTCTAGCGGGGAGAGCAGCGTACTACGTACGCCGGAAGCCGACCAACTGGAGGTTCCGGAACCAGGCGAAGACGAAGTCGCAGGTATGAGCGCAGATAACTGCATCTTCACCAAGGTAATAGTAGGTGGCAGGAATTGATGGAGGAGCCACGGTCTCCCTAGTAGGACCAGCGATAGCGTCTAAGTTCCAGGACCGATTGCGACCAGCGAACTCTGTTATAAGAAGTGTGTTAGGTAGAACAATGAACGTATTGGGGTATCTGGACATCAACATGGAATTGGATGGCAGATCCAGGAAGCTAACGGTAAGACCCGTAGATTCTTGCGACCACGACATTTTACTTTGACAGGACTTTACCACCCCATGGGACGTTGATGTAAGATACGAATGTGGAGGACTAACGAGGGCCCGTGGAAGCAATCTTGGGACGACGAGGAAATCGAAGCGACCCCAGCATCTGCCGAATGCGCCGGAATTACCGAGGCAGACGATGAGCAGCGGAAAGCCATAGAAGACCTAGTGACCAACATATTACCACCGCCATCGAAATTTAGGAACGACCACACTGACGGAACATCACATAGGTGTCCTCTCCGCAGCCGCCATCAAACATCGGCCAAGGAGAATGTCACCCAAACTTCTGCAAGTATTACACGAAGAGATAGAGAAGATGTTCAGGAGTGGAGTAATAGAGCGATCGGTAAGTGAATGGAGTAGCGCCCCGGTAATCATCAAGAAGCCAGGCGGGAGTAATAGATTTTGTAAAGATTATCGCGACCTCAACAAAGTGACCCGGAAGGATGTATATCCTATCAGGAGCATAGATTCCATATTGAACAAATTTCGTAAAGCCAAATATTTGACCAAAATTGACCTCAAGCAACCCTATTTTCAAGTACCGATGGAGCAAAGCAGCAAGAAATTTACAGCATTTGCAGTTCCGGGGTCAGGGCTTTGGCAATTCGTAAAAATGCCCTTCGGATTAACAAATGCGCCCATGACCTTTCAACGCCTGATCGATGCTTTGATTGGCGTCCAGTATTAACCACATGTCTTTGGATACTTGGACGACATCGTTATAGCGACCGAGACCTTTGAGGAACATCTCCAATGGTTGGAGCTGGTCCTCAAGAAGCTGGTCGAAGCAGGATTGGTAATCAATCGGAAAAAGTGCGAATTCTGCTGCTCTAGAGTGACGTACTTAGGCTTCTTGCTAGATAAAGATGGACTGCGACCAGATCCAGAAAAGGTATCGCCAGTGACAGAATATCCAGCACCGAAGACCGTTAAGCAGCTGAGACGATTTCTGGGTATGGTAGGATGGTACTCTCGATTCATTGAGAACAATTCAGAGATGAAAATTCCGTTAGTGAAGTTACTACCAAAGGGGCAAGAATGGAAATGGGATAGCGACCAACAAGAGGCCTTTGAAGGTCTGAAGAAGCCGCTAACGGTAGCTCCGGTCCTGGCAAGACCAGATTTTGGCAAAACCTTCACGGTCCAGAGTGATGCAAGCGGAGTGGTGATTGGGGCGGTTTTATGTAAGTAGAGTACTCACGGCGGCTGAACGAAACTATACCACCTCCGAAAGAGAATGCTTGGCGTTATTACGGGCCATTAAAAAGTTGCGACCATACCTTGAAGGGTACGAATTCACGGCCATCACCGACCATAGCGCCCTCCAATGGCTTCGTAATCTTAGAGACCCTACTGGACGACTAGCCCGTTGGGCACTTGAAATGCAGCAGTGGGACCTCGAAGTAATCCATCGGAACGGCACTCTGCTGAAAGTGCCTGATGCGTTGTCCAGGATGTATGAAGATGGCGGGGAAATAGCTGGATTTGAAGAGATACAGGACGAGCGATACGTAGCTAGGATGGAAGACGTACAAAGACACCCACACCGATTCTCAGACTGGCGAATCGAATATGGCATGTTGTACAAATTTCGTAGCGACCCCCTATTAGACCCAGTGACATCTCAAGAAGAAGGATAAAGACTTGTCGTCCCAGTAGAGTACAATGAGAGAGTGATGACGGAGAGACACTCCATCACCTCCGCGGGACACATGGGACTTGAGAAGACCTATGACCGAGTGGTCCGCGAATACTACTGGTAAGGCATGTACTACGACGTGCGCCACTTCGTCCAGGCTTGCCTCGAATGCCAGAAGCACAAGACCTCTCAGACGGGACCCATAGGGCTACTAGGCAAGAGAATTGTAGAGCGACCATGGGCCGTAGTGGCAGCAGATCCTATGGAATTTCGACCAAGTAAGAGTCAATTCAAATACTTGGTGGTATTCTAGGATCTCTTCACACGGTGGATCGAGCTGAAGCCGCTGAGAAAGGCTGATGGCAAGTCGATGGCTCCCGCCCTCGAGGAGCTCATCTTGTTTCGGTGGGAAACGCCAAACTACATACTCACAGATAATGGGAAAGAGTTCATTAATAAGCACCTGACCGACACTCTGAAGGAGTATGGAGTGACCCATGTGACCACGCCACCGTACCATCCGCAAGCCAATCCAGTGGAGAGAAGCAACCGAACCCTAAAGACCATGATAGCGACCTTCGTGAAACAAGACCATCGGGATTGGCATGCCCATCTTCATGAGTTCAGGCATGCAGTCAACACTGCGATGCAAGCGACCACCAAGGTAGACGAAGCCCAAGGTCGGTGAAGAGTTTACGAAGAGAAGTAGAGCCAAAGCGACCAATTGTTAGTAGCGACCCCGAAGATTGGTTAGATAGAGTAAGAAGACTGGATGCCCTACGTGACCTAGTATTCAGGCATATCGATTCTGCAAAGGAGCGACAAGCCAAATACTACAATCGTGGCAGGAAGGAGGCGTCATTCCAGGTAGGGCACTTACTAATGAGGGCAAACCATCACTTGTCAAACAAAGACAAGCAGTTCTCGGCTAAGTTAGCTGGCTGGTTTCACGGCCCATTTGCCATCAAAGAAGTCAAGTTTCCGCTGGTATATGTGCTAAACATGGGGGAGGATAAAAGAATACCCGAGGTGCACGTGAGTGAATTGAAGAGATATATTCTCCCAAGGGGAAAAGCCCAGTATAGCGACCTCCTCCTTACAAGCGACCTTGAAGTTGTTATATTTTTTGTTGTTGTTGTTTTTTATGTTCACAGAGTATAAGAAGAGAACTGTCCATAAGAATGTTTAGAGATAGAGGAGTTCGCAGAGGCCGAGCGAGCCAAGGGGACCACCACCCGTATCCCGCGTTCGAGTATCCAGCTAGCTGCCGTATCCCGAGTAATGACCGGGTACAGCAAGTGGGAGTTATGGCAACCCTTCCTGGGCCTCCACCTACTATCGAAAATGACTCCATGACCGCCTACGACTGGGAAACCGCGGTACAGCAGAAGTGGGAGCAGCAGGAGGGCAATCGGGCCTTCAATGCCCTGAGGTTGACGATTCAACCCCGAGAGTCCCCACGGGGATTGCCCCCATCCTATCCTTCCGTAGTGGAACCCATGGCCCACGCGGACGTCGAGGTTAAAGTCAACACTCCACCGGGGCACGACGGAACCCGGCAACCCAGAGAGAATCGGAGGGTTTAGGACGTTAGGGAAGGGATGGCGGTCCACGAGCTAGCCTCTCACTCCGAGCCACGGCACATGCCGTTGCTAGCGACCCGGATCAGCGACCCCTCAGAAGAAGAGCCACCAAGAGAGGGGATGGCGTCGATCGCCCCGAGCGACCCGAGAAGGGTCACCTGGGTGGATGAGCAGGAGGAGGAGAGTCCCATCCGGGAGCGGATGAGGAATCGCCGACTCCAGCCAATCCATCAGCAGGTGGCGGAAGAACACCCTTATCCACCAGTGAGGAGTTTGGTAGCTCGCTTGATGGCTGCTCGGGCTACGGGAGCGGTATCTCGCCGTCTGGTTCAAGAGGCGGAACAAACGGAGAGGCCGCATCCAGAAGAGGATCCTCGTGGCGTACGACCTAGCCAACAGGAGATTCCAGAAGGTCATGAATCGATGGAACCTTGTCCTGAACCCGACATACCCCCGACTCACCCGACTCCTCCAATAATTCCCCTGGAAACAGGCCCGCCGGAGACCCTCTTGGCATGGGACCTGGAGGAAGAATCGGCCGTGAGTGGTGAGGTTGCCGGATTGAGGGAAGTCCCTTACCCTCCCCTATCTCGGCTCGGAGACACCGATACAACCCGCGACGGCAGCTCCAGTTGGACGATTACGAGTCGCCGATAGCTGAGAGGGTGGCGGCTGTGCGCGCGCAGTCCCCACCCCCGGGACCGGCGCCTCTCGGCGGTCAGCGGCGTGTGTCCGTCGATCCGGCGGAGACCCGCAACGTGAAACTCACGGGCATCATGTTCAGCCATGGGCTGATTCCTATTCCCTCTGACCCAATGCTTGACCCCCCTGAGGGGGCCGGCAACAACTGTTGGCAGAAGGGGCACATCTCGTCGAAGTATTGGAGGCCCCGCCAATATTCTTGGTGTTGCAATTGTGGCAGGCGGGGCGTCAAAATGACGAGCTGCCCCAGATACAGTGAGCCTCATCAGGAGTGGGTCCGGTGGAAGTATGAGGGGGGATCGGCCCCGCTGGGCATGGGCCTACGAAACGAACCTCGCGACCCTCCGTTGGGAACGGATACGGCGTCGTCGGCGGCCGGGGAGCCGGCTCCGGCGCGAGGAGTCTCGCAACCTTCGACGCTGCCCTCAGCGGGGGGACTCATAGGGGCTCAGAGAGACCGACGCCAGCCCCGCCTCGTGTATTACCCCCACCACCAAGACCACCGAGCGACCCATCTAGGACTGCAGCCCCGCCAGAAGATATCATGGGGAGAATCCAGCGACTGGCGGAGAGTCTTGCGGACCTTCCGCCCTACGACCGAGCCGCTCCGCTACGCGCCACATCGGAGACCCATCGCCTCGAGAAGAGCCATCGAAGTGACCAGTGGATGGAGACTCCGAACACTCTGGCGACCACAAAATAGCGACCCATCCGGGACCCTAAGCATCGGCGACCAAGGGCATAACCTGAGAACCCATTAGCGACAGAAACATGGAGTGACGGAGGCATACCCATGCCCAGTAAGTTGTTAAAATTCTTGTTATTTATTTATTTATTGAATTTTTTTATTAGGATATTATAATTTCCCCTATGGTCGCGCGATCTATGAGCGCCATTGCTCTGTGGTCGGATTGGGAGTAGTAAGGTGGAGGTATTAATAAATTTTTGTTGTTTTCAGCCTGATTAGTTCTAAGTATATATATATTGTTTCTTGCAAAAGCTCTGGTGCCGAGGGTTGTTCGGGAATCGCTTTGATGGGATACAATGGCCCAACTAAAGTCCCGTTTGATTATTGGAATAAACGGTCCACTCCTGACGGTGTGTCCCGTTTAGGGGGGGAGAGTTTGTTACTTGTATTTCACGTCCCAATATATTAAAACACGGGCAGTCAATCGCGACCAAGTCACCCATCACCAGAGCCGAGCAACTTATATTAAATAATTATTGTTATTAATGGGGGGAATTGTTATTTATTTTGTTGAGGGAATGAGGATAAGGAGTCGCGACCGAGGAAAGCCACAGACCGGCACACACACGCACACACCCATACCAGCGGCACCAGCTGATCGCCGCAGCGAAGACTGCTTAGAGCGAGCAACGACGACGACCCTCTACACACACATGCACAGCACCAACATCACTGCACACTGTACGCGCGATCCTCTCTCTCTCGCTTGCTCTTTCTTCCTCGCCTCTCGAGGATAATGAGCCACTGCACGCGCACACACATACACACACGCGCGCGCGACCGCCCTCTCTCCCGATGGACGCAGCGCTGGAAGAGAGAGGATTCACAACAGCAGCGGCGGCTTCCTCGAGGCACACCATCTCGGCTGTAGCTACGAGAGAGAGAGAGAGAGAGATATACCGACATGGCTGTCGACAGAAGGGAGAGCTAGCAGCCGCCGCGACGCGAGCCGCATGAAGCTGCCGGCCTATCATAGCGTAGGCCGACGCGCGCACGTCGCCGCTGCCAATTGTGATGGTCCGGCAGCGACAAAACCGAAAGCGCCCGATATAAATCTCTCAAAAATGCCACAGAAATTCCTTAATAACATCCACCAACAACTAATATACACAACAAATTATTTTCTTTTCTTTCGTACCAAACTTTAGATCAAAATTAAAAATAATAATACAAATTTGCTCGCATAAACTTACAAAGACGAACCCCGACCATAGACCCGAATACACTAACAAATATTGGTATGTTATTCTTCTATACCGATACGCGAAGTTCGTCGAGGGCAACGAAAGTTTTCAAGTAGGGGGAATGTTAAGTTACGAAAGTTGTACTAAATTATTTAAATTAATTAATTAAATACACATACACAACTTCCATCACTTAGTTTTCTCTGTGTATTGTTCGATGTCACCATCGGCTCCGGTTGCTTGCTTATCGCTGTTCAAGACTCTCCTCCCCTATCACGCGATCGGAGAATGCAGACTGCAAAGTGCCAATCCTGCTGTCGCTAAGCTCATTTAATAGCCACGAGCGTGAGACGAGGCGACAGTCACCGTGACGTCATCGATGAGAGGAGAGATATTGAGCGGGGGTGGACTCTGCAGCTCGGCCGCTGCAGCTAAGCCATGTTTTGAGTCAATCCTGATTGAGCCAAGTAAGAGTAGCCACACGCCTCATGAATACAAATTTTGTATAATAACTAAGTTAATAAGCCACAAATAAAATATATTAAGTTCAACAGTAAAAGAAAAAATAAGGTAAGAAATCTTTTATTTTGCATTCAATTCCCCAAAGAATTATTTAATAATCGCCCGACGTATGCGAAAGGCCGGAGCCTGTACGGGACGGCTGGACCAGAGCTCTCGCCGCCCCCCCGGCTTTATAAAATAATACAAAATAATTATTTCGTTAAGAAACAATACGTTTCTTAACAGTTGATATTGTTAATTAATTTAAAGTTTATTATGATCCAATTTTAAGTAGAATTAAGAACAACCTAGAAATTAGACATGATTGAAAATTTTACAATTTGTTATACTTATACAACAAACGTCAGCATTTGAGACCTTATGAAGAACAGTCTTATGTTATTCATAATGAAGATAAGATTTCCACGGTAACTCGGCCCCCCCCCTGCAATAATAATAATAATGACGGATCGGTTGCATAAAACTGTAGAAAACTGGAATGCCTGCTACGAGGGTAGTTCAATAAGTCTTTAGAATGACCAACAGATGGCGCGCGAATCGCTCCAAATCATCTGTTTTCAGTCAGCACCACTCCCGACTAGATATATGGTGCTGTCACAGTCCACATCTTCTGAGGTTACGTGTTTTTATAACCAATTGAAAAAAAAAATTGCTTGTTAAGAAAAATGAAAAAAAACGAGTTCAGAGCGGTAATTAAACATTTTCATTTAAAGGGTTTAACTCCATATGAGATAAAAAATGAATTGGACTCAGTTCATGGCACATCTGCCCCTGCCTTAGCAACGGTTTATAACTGGGTAAATGAATTTAAGCGTGGTCGTACATCAATAAGTGACGAACCACGTTCAGGAAGGCCCGTAGAAGCAACTACTCCCGAAATCATCAATAAAATCCACGATATGGTGTTGAAGGATAGAAGATTAAAAGTGCGTGAGTTAGCTGAGGCCACAAGGATATCTATAGGTGCAGTTGTTTCAATTCTACATGAAAAATTAGGCATGAAAAAGCTATCGGTAAGATGGGTGCCGCGTTTGCTCTCAGCTGAGAATAAACGCAATAGAGTGGTCGCCTCTGAGGCTCTTTTGGCGCGCATAAGTCGGAATCCTGAGGAATTTTTTCGTCGATTTGTGACTGTGGATGCAACATGGATACACCACTATACTCCTGAGACAAAGGAACAATCCAAACAGTGGATTTCCACAGGCGAACCAGCTCCAAAGAAGGCAAAGACCGTAAAGTCAGCTGGTAAGGTTATGGCTACAGTTTTTTGGGATGCACGTGGAATTATACTTATTGACTACTTGGAAAAGGGTAAAACAATTACTGGTGAGTATTATGCATCATTATTAGAGCAGCTGAAAGAAGAAATTAAAAAATTAAAAAAAAACGACCACATTTGGCGAGAAAAAAAATTCTCTTTCATCACGACAACGCCCGAGTTCACACATGCTTCGTTTCAATGGCTAAAATTGAAGAACTAAAATTCGAATTGGTCGAACACCCACCGTATTCACCAGATTTAGCCCCCAGTGACTTTTTCTTATTTCCAAACTTGAAAAAATGGCTCGGTGGACAGAGATTTACGGACAACGAAGACGTCATTGCCTCTGTAAGTGCTTATTTTGAGGAACTTCCGAAAACGCACTTTTCTGAAGGATTAAAAAAACTTAAAAAGCGATTGACCAAGTGTATAGAGCTCCAAGGAGATTATGTTGAAAAATAAAAAAAAATTTACCCAAAAAAAATTGTTTTTATACTTTATTCTAAAGACTTATTGAACTACCCTCGTATAAATGGTTGATTAACCTTTCGAACGCGACTCTCCCTCCCTTTGTTAATGAGACCGTGTGCCTTTCTGATAAAGATAAAGATACAGAAACGACTTTAAAATACAATGACAACATTGATAAAAAACTTTGAGAGAACTCCTTTGTATTTTCAATAGTTCAATTAAAAATAAACAACATTTGTCTTTTGATGACTCTATGATTGTTGAAAAAATTAAAAAAACAGAAAATTTTATTAAGGATAATAAATATTTGATGTTTACGAAGGCAGATAAAGGCAATGTTACAGTAGTTATTAATAGAGATTGTTATAATAAGAAAGTTAAAGCTCTTAGCGACACAAAGTATTATCAAAATTTAAGAAAATTCCCCTTTCCAAAATAATTAAAGATTTTACAAACGTTATTAACAGGTGGAGAAAGAGAGGCGTGTACGATTGTGATAATGTGTTTGATGGCATTCGAGACAAATTAGATAGCTACACTTTAACCCGTACCTATGCATTAATGGAAATACATAAGCTGGACAACCCGGGTCAGTTTGTTGTTTCAGCTGTAGGTAACCCCTCTTATGATTTTTATAAGTGCATCTCCCTGCTTTTCAATAAATACATCCCCAAACCTAAATCAAATCTAGAAAATAATTATGAATTAAAAAACACACTTAATAAAATTGTTATTCCAAATAATTACAGCCTTACGTTTCTAGACGTTGTTTCTTTATTTTCGAAATTAGAGAGAGAGAGAGAGGGAGAGAGAGAGAGAGAGAGAGAGAGAGAGAGAGAGAGAGAGAGAGAGAGAGAGAGATTCTTTGTATTTATCACTTAACACAAAAATTTACATGTACCTTTGATTACAAGTTGTTATCGTATTATCAGTCATTACAGTTAAACAGTTTGGATCGCTATCACAGGTCGTCAATTTATTGTCTAACATATCGTACTGTAGTCAGTGCTTTCACATATTGTATCGTCAACTGAATAATATTCAAATAAATAGATAACAGTAATATATACACATATAAAACGCCTTACATTCTTCGTTCATTCATACAATCATTCAGGCTAAGAAATACACTCACACTTCACACTTAACACTTAAAATAAAATAAAGACTAAACAAGAACAAATAATACGCTTAGAATAAATTAAGACTACACAAAAATTTAACGAAAATACAAGTTTTTAATCACTTATGGAGTCTTGTTGCAATTCTGTAAGTCTTTAAGGGGTAACACCACTCCAGGATTTTCAAAAAATCGATTTTTTTCGGCTTAAACAATACTTCAGGGTCGTACAAATAATATGCAATTAGTTCTATAGTCAAATAATTTTTAAAAGATTCAAATATCGATTTTGCGGAAGCGCCTCGGACCGCTCGCTGACCGCGTTCTGATTCATCGCTTTTGTATCGATTTCATCTATCGGAATAATAGGAGATCTTGTTACTTACAGAGCCAAAAGTCCTTGAGGTTCCTCGGGCATCCTGCAGGGTGCGCTAATACTGAAATGAGCTTGTATCGGTGTATACATGTGTTAGTTAGTACAGCTGCGAAAGAGACGCCGTGCACACGCTTCGATTAGTATTTCTGCTGATTTTTCTTTTTTATATATTCATATATTACAAGTTTCGTTCATTTTAAGTGAACAGTGTGAAAATTATAAACAATATGAGTAATGAAAGACCAATGTATGATGGCAAGAAATCGACGAAGGGGAAAAAGAGCAATTTGAAGAGACCGAAAATTTCAAAGCGGCGGCCAAGTAACCGTTATGGAATGGAGAAGCCAAGAGTCGAGGTGATTGGGACATCGGCTCAAAAATTATCTACTATCGATCCTGATGACTTTGAAGTAGATGAATGCTTTGCCTATCGAATTCTGAATTTTTTAACCGTATTTACTGCTATATCGCAAGCTGTTGTGTGCAAAAAGTGAAAAGTCAGATGTGACATTCACCGAGTGTGTAAATCGTGGCTTGGGTTTCAAAATTGTTATTTCATGCTAAAACTGTGACAACATTTCTATCTGTTCTTCACCATTTATTGAAAAAGCATACAACATTAATCGTAGAATGATTCTTGCTATGCGACTACTGGGAATAGGATTGAATGGAATAATAAAATTTTGCGCGTTCATGGAGCTCCCGCGGCCAAATTTTCAATCATTTTACGATAAAGTTGTGCAGAAGATTGCTGTCGATGTAAAGGAGGTTTGTGAGCAGAGTATGAAAAATGGAACTAAGGAAGAGAAGAAGAAAAGTGATGACAAAGGAAACACAAGTGGTATTACTGTACCTGGCGATGGTTCGTGGCGTAAACGCGGCTTCACGTTCCTTTTCGGATTTGTATCACTTATTGGATGGTATACTGGCAAAGTAGTCGACATTTTATTAAAATCTAAATATTGTAAGGCATGCGAATTTTGGGAAAAGAAAAGTGACACGGATGAGTACAAGGAATGGCTCGAAACGCATGAAAACGAATGTCAATCGAACCATGACGGCTCGGGGGGAAAAATAGAAGTGGATGCCGTTATTGAGATGTTCCAGCATTCAGAATCATTACACCAACTTAAATATGCCAATTACGTCGGGGACGGCGATTCAAATACTTTTAAAAGTATCGTAGACTCGCAGTCTTATGAAAATTTGTCAGTAACGAAGAAAGAGTGCATCGACCACGTGCAGAAACGGATGGGTACTCGCCTTCGAAATTTAAAAAAGAAAACTAAAGGTCTCGGAGGAAAGGGCAAGCTCACTGGTAAATTAATCGATGAATTGTCAATTTATTATGGTCTAGCAATACGTAGAAATTATGATTCTATAAAAAATATGCAAATATATACAAATCGAAGCACGAGAGATTCCCGCGCGGCGAAGATTCATGGTGCTCGTGGCAGAGGACCCAGGCCACTGGAGATTTGAATTATAAACACAAGCCAGCATTGTCGCAAGAGGTATTTGTAGCAATTTCTCCTATTTATGCTGAATTGAGCAGCGACGATCTGCTGACTCATTGCCTCGGCGGATATACGCAAAACAGCAACGAGAGTTTCAACTCAATCGTATGGTGTATGGCTCCGAAATCAGTCTCCAGTGGCAAGCACGTTCTAGACACTGCAGTATATATTGCCGCAGGTATTTACAACGATGGCCTGTCAAGGATGATGAAGCTTATGCAGAAATTAGGCCTTACAATAGGACCAAATTGTTTCAATTTCTGCATTGAAACTGATGAGCGGCGGATCAAGTTTTCCAAGCGGTCGCTCACAGATGCAGCCAAGAAGGCCCGATTAGATTCAAAATCGATGACAAAGGACGAGGAGGAGGCAAATATTAATTTGGATGGCCAAATGTATGGTGCAGGCATCGCAGATTAGAGGTAAATAAAAAATATCGATGATTTAAGTGCATGTAAAACTACAAACGCGTTATTCTCGAAATCGGTTTTTTCAAACTGGGAGAACAGATTACTCGTAAACTATTCCATGGATTGGATTAAAATTTTTACTGTAGCTTCTTTTCAAATAGATTCTCTAAAGAAGTACGTAGCCGTCTTTCGATTGAACGTAAATTATTTTTTATAAACAATTTACATCGTTTTTTTTCGAGAAAAATCGTCTTTTTACGTAATAGATATATAGATTACACATACATTACATATAGATTAAGAATTTTTTTGGTATTTTGTTCCAGGTCTCATACTTTCCGAGAAAAGTGCTCTCCCGTTTGGAGGTTTGAGAAAAAGGCTTCTCACGAGATTCGCTGTATAGCCGCCATTTTATATTTAAATGTAAAAAAAATATATTTTTGTACCTCAATATACGTATAGTAAACCCTCAAAAAAGAAATTTGATCCCTTCTTTCCTACTCTTGTAAAAAATCGTACAAATTGGGCATTTTTTCGGACCGCTAGAGTAGTGTTACCCGTTAAGGTGCCTACCTAATGCCGGTTTAAAATTACATAATGATGGCAGACACCTTGCACTGTAGGGGAACAAGTTCCAGAGGCGTGCACCTTGGGCCCTAAAGGTAATATAGGCCCTTATCAGTGCGGACCCCGGAAATGAGAGCTCTTTCATACCCCTCCGCCCCCCCCCCCCTACTTGAAGTCCGTGCCTGATTTTTTTCGAAGAGAGCAGTAAGATACGTTGGCTGCCGCATAACAACCGCTTTATAAAGCACGAACCCCATAATATACTCTCTCCTCGCCTTAATATCTAACCAGCCCAGGCTCTTCCTGTAAGGACTGATATGTTCGTCCCACCTAACACCACATATATATCTCACACATGAATTTTGTAAACGTTGCAGTCATGTCTGAAGCTCGCCTGACACATCAAGATAAACTACTGAGCAGTAATCTAGGTGCGGTAGTACCAATGCACATGCCAACTGCTTACGAAGTGCCTCAGTAGTGCATGAATGGAAGAATTTCAGGCTGTAAAGAGTCCTGTTTACCTTCTTGTTAACCGCATCTATTTGTAGCTTCCACGTAAGTCTTCCGTCCATTACAACACCGAGGTTGGTGACTGTCAAGAAAGGGCACGAATACGCCGTCCTGCACTTCAATGCCCTCTAAGTCATCTGGATCTGCTCTGGATCTGCTTGATGTTGTGATCAGAACCAAGAATGATCACCTGTGTCTTACTGACATTGAGTCGCAGATCAGCGGCCGAGGTCCATTTCGACACCGCCCGCGCTACTGTCGACATGCGCCTGATACCCTCAGGAAGATTCCGCAAGGTCACCTGCGTGTAGTTTCGCAGGTCGTCAGCGTAGAGTATATGTTCGACGTTGCGTACGTTAAGTCCATCTTTTAGGTCGTTAATGAATAAGCTGAAAAGCAAGGGACCCAGGACCGAGCTCTGCGGCACGCCGAGATTGGTGGTTAGCCAATCTGATTCTTCATTTATATTAGTAATGACATTTTGCCTACGATCTGTAATGTATGACTTAAGTCACAGGAGAACACTCCTGGAGAAACCCATGCGCAACAGCTTACGCTGCAGCTTTGAATGTGAAATAGTGTCGAATGCTTTGCTGAAATAGAATAATAATAAAATAGTCAACAGTTTCTTTTTACTATTAATTCCTGTTCTGATGTCTTCGGTGAGTTTCAGTATTGCTGTCTGAGTGCTGTCATGTTGTTGAAAACCTGTTTGCATCGGGTCAAGAATATTTTTTGTCCGCAAAAAGTCAGAAATTTGGTCATGGACAATTTGTTCCAGGACCTTAGAAGGGAAGCTTAACAGCGCAATGGGGCGAAAATCAGAAACTGAAGATGGAACTGGTTTCTTCTTCAAAGGCACAAGGTGAGCTCCCTTACAAATCCCCGGGAAAATGCAATTCGAGAGGGAGGAATTAAAGGTCTTCGCAACATGGTGACCCACTAACGGAAGAGCCTTCGCCACCACACTTTGCGGGATGCCGTCCTCATCTCTAGCTTGTGACGAGAAATGGGCAACAGTCAGGACTACGTCAGAGAAGGTAATTCCAAGAGCTTCAAAGATACGGTTTTGTATAAAAATCTCCCGCGCGCTTTTTGTGCGTTGTGCAGCATTAGACGCGAGAGATTGACGCTCCTGCCATAGTTTGTTGTCTTTGGTCCGTGCGTAACGTCTCCGTACTGTGTCTCGGTTCTTGTACAGATACGCGAGGTCAGCGTCAACCCATGGGAGATTTGCTTTCTAATTCCTTTAAAGGTACTACTTTATCAATCGCATCCATGAAGTTGACGCTGAGGCATTCAAGTTGGTAGTCGATGTCTGTATCTGAGCCATCAAGAGGCGGCCAATCACAGTCAGCAATCTGAACCTCTATTATGTTGTGGTGACTGTGAAAAGGCGTCGCCTGATTACTACTACTAAGCACTATGTCATTGTCATCAGTCATTATTACATCTATCCAAATGTGAGAATCTTTGAGGTGATGTGTCACACCATGATCTACTATACGAAAATTAAGATCATCAGTATGTCACCTAACAAATATTGCATCGTCTGACGTCTTGAGTAAGTTCGCATTCAGATCACCCATGATGATTTTATGGATATAATCGTGAGTGTGTGTGGAGAGTTGGTCGATAACATCAGAGCTCTGAAGAAACGGGACATAAGGTGGTCTATAAATAAGTGCAACAAAGACAGGCGGTAGAGTACCCTGTTGCAAACTATACATGATATATTCTGGAATAAGCGATTTTCCCTCCTGTGTAGTCGATGAACTGCATAGAAGTTTAGCTTTGAAGGTGTTATGAATATATAAGACTAACCCGCCTCCGAATTTTTTACGATCGAGTCTAATACAAGAATAGCTATTGATCTGTATACGATCACTCTCAACGTCAGGGCAGATGTGCTACTCAGCGACTCGGAAGAGATGGTAGGCGGGACCAGTGGAAAGATGTCTCAGGATCTCAATGTGTCCTAAAAGAGAGGTCACATTGACAAAACCTGCTGTCAATCCCCTACCGTGCACCCCCCCCCCCCCAATAGTACCCTTGGCTAGTCATTCAGCAGCGGCAGCCGTGGTTTGTTTAGAAGAAGCAGTGACTACTGCTGAACTCCTATTTGCTGTATTACACAATTTCTTGACCTCCGATTCGCTTTGGTTTATCCCGTAGGAAGACAATATCGCTTGAAGATTAGCTAATGAGGAAAAGTCACAAGAGATATCGCCATCACGTCTCTTGACCAGGAAATGGCCCCCTCTATGGCATACATATTTAGAATTAAGCATCATCGCAAGAACCTTTTATGTTTCTGAATTTTAGAAAAGAGTCTCTGTCTAGGAGCTCATTTATGAAGATTTTAGCATTTATTATCAAATTATTAGTTTCCTGGTCAAGAGTCGAGGTGTCTACGTCTCTCGTATGGAAGCTTGTAATGAACTTCTTCGCACGCATAATTTCCCCTACTAATGCACTATTTGAGAGGGTAACAACCCACGGCGACCGTCTACCCCATCTTTTGCGGAAATTGGTGACTGGGGCTGTCGCTCATCCGATCGAAGCAGGCGGATGCTTACAATGTACTATTTCCGAATCAGTGGGAGGATCCTGCGCAGCACAATGTGTGCAACATCAATCCTATTAGTATCGTTACCGTCATAAATACTTGAAATAATTATATCTTTACATGTATTGATGTTGCTACCGCGCATGGCTTCCCAATCGTCCGATTTATCCCGCGTGCTACGTCGGAGTAGAGCAGCTCTACTAACTTCATCGTCGTTTTCGCTATCTCTATTTCTATTTTTATTACTATTTTTATTGGTATTAACGCATTTGTCATTCGGAGAAAGTAAACTACTTCCGTCGTGAATGTTGCCAGTACTATTAACATCGTCATTATTATCACTGTTCGAGTTAGTATTATTATTATTACTATTATTAGTGTTATTATTAATAGTGGTCAACGAGAAAGTATTTTCATCATTTCTAGGGAGTATGTCAAGTCTGCAGTTTTCTAACAACTCTGGGTCATGAGATGATCGACTTATCCTTGAGAAGCAATCGGACGAAATATCGGTCTGATTCGTGGCGAAAGTGTGTTTGTGTGAAAAGCTTCTCACACTCGGCTTCTGACGGAGGTAGCTGGAGTGGTGTTGACAGTTCTTCTATCTCCCAAAATCGATGTAGCTGCTTAGCGACAAAAGTATTCACGCCACTTTGGTGCCTTGTAACTTTTTCCCTATTAAGAGCACATATTTCTAACATGTCATATTCGATTGCGCTTACCAAATGCTTGAAATTCATGACGCATTTAAACATTTTCAAAAGACGCACCAAATTCTACAGATAAAAAAAATAAAAAAAATAAGAAAGTCACGCGTCGTTTCCTGCAAATTTTCCTATTTTATGAATTTTTGTCTTCAAAATATATGCTATAATCCTTTTTTTTGTTTACATGTTGTAAACAATGTATACAATCTAGTTATTGGCTGATAAACGAGCAAAAATATTGTATTAGCACAAAAAATATTCCGTCACACAAAATTCCGAACTAATTGAGAATTGCCCATATGTCTGGAGGACGATGACGCGTATCCCACTTATGATCAACTCTTAACCTTTTTGGAAAATCGTACCAAGGCTCTTGACGCTGCCCGTTGCAATGACTTTGATGCTTAGGAACCCGCCAAGACCAAAAACAGTGCAATAATGCCTTCTACTACAATAAATAAATACTTTTTAGCACATCATGCATCTATTTCAGGTTCAAAGTCAAGCAGTCGAGCAAGACCTGGCTGTATTCCTTGCAAGGGAGAGCTTTTCGTTGGCTACTACCCAATCTTTCTAAAGGTAGCATTGGACAAAAGGAGGAAGATCATGAACAAATTAAGACTGTGCGCTAACTGCCTACGCCTTCGACACAAATCTGCAACCTGCCCCTCCAGATACAAGTGTAAGCAGTGCAACCAGGATCACATCGCAATACTACACAGCGAAGCGTCTATCGGTGCTGCTCAGTCGGATAGATTACGAGGAGAGTTCCTACCAAGTGGACCGAAGCCACAGCTATCCACCATACCCTCGTCTCATGTAAACGCATGCCATGCTGTGGTGGGAAGCAACACACTGCTAGGCACAGCCTTGGTGTTACTGGAGTCTCCATCTGATGAAGTGATTGAAGTTCGGACCCTTATAGATGCTGCTTCAGAAGTATCATTCGTAACGAAGAGGGTTGTGCAAGCAGTCAGATTAAGAAAGTCCCCTCTCCAGATAGACATTTATGGAGTGGGAGGGAACTCGACTGCCACTACTACTTCCACTGTTATACTTAATCTAAAATGTAGGGTTGATTCAAACCTCAATCTGAGTTTCTCAACTGCTGTTTTGACCAAACTCACATCTCTTCAGCCGAAGCATCTCATCCGTTACGAGCACTGGCTTCACTTGCATGACCTTGCGCTGGCAGATCCACAGTTCCACCGGCCTGGATCCATCGACTGTTTGCCGGGAGTTGAATTGTATGTTGACATCATACTCAAGGTACTTCGCAGGGGTGATTCCGGTACACCAATCGCTCAGCACTCCAGACTGGGCTGCATTATCACTAGACCTACTGGAAATAGCTTCGATGCCCCGCCAGCTGCTACCAAAGGAGTCTAAGCTACTACATGCTTTGTCGCTAAGCAGCTACATCGATTTTGGGAGATAGAAGAACTGTCAACACCACTCCAGCTACCTCCGTCAGAAGCCGAGTGTGAGAAGCTTTTCACACAAACACACTTTCGCCACGAATCAGACCGATATTTCGTCCGATTGCTTCTCAAGGATAAGTCGATCATCTCATGACCCAGAGTTGTTAAAAAACTGCAGACTTGACATACTCCCTAGAAATGATGAAAATACTTTCTCTTTGACCACTATTAATAATAACACTAATAATAGTAATAATAATAATACTAACTCGAACAGTGATAATAATGACGATGTTAATAGTACTGGCAACATTCACGACGGAAGTAGTTTACTTTCTCCGAATGACAAATGCGTTAATACCAATAAAAATAGAAATAGAGATGGCGAAAACGACGATGAAGTTAGTGGAGCTGCTCTACTCCGACGTAGCACGCGGGATAAATCGGACGATTGGGAAGCCATGCGCGGCAGCAACATCAATACATGTAAAGATATAATTATTTCAAGTATTTATGACGGTAACGATACTAATAGGATTGATGTTGCACACATTGTGCTGCGCAGGATCCTCCCACTGATTCGGAAATAGTACATTGTAAGCATCCGCCTGCTTCGATCGGATGAGCGACAGCCCCAGTCACCAATTTCCGCAAAAGATGGAGGTAGACGGTCGCCGTGGGTTGTTACCCTCTCAAATAGTGCATTAGTAGGGGAAATTATGCGTGCGAAGAAGTTCATTACAAGCTTCCATACGAGAGACGTAGACACCTCGACTCTTGACCAGGAAACTTATAATTTAATAATAAATGCTAAAATCTTCATAAATGAGCTCCTAGACAGAGACTCTTTTCTAAAATTCAGAAACATAAAAGGTTCTTGCGATGATGCTTAATTCTAAATATGTATGCTATAGAGGGGGCCATTTCCTGGTCAAGAGACGTGATGGCGATATCTCTTGTGACTTTTCCTCATTAGCTAATCTTCAAGCGATATTGTCTTCCTACGGGATAAACCAAAGCGAATCGGAGGTCAAGAAATTGTGTAATACAGCAAATAGGAGTTCAGCAGTAGTCACTGCTTCTTCTAAACAAACCACGGCTGCCGCTGCTGAATGACTAGCCAAGGGTACTATTGGGGGGGGGGGGTGCACGGTAGGGGATTGACAGCAGGTTTTGTCAATGTGACCTCTCTTTTAGGACACATTGAGATCCTGAGACATCTTTCCACTGGTCCCGCCTACCATCTCTTCCGAGTCGCTGAGTAGCACATCTGCCCTGACGTTGAGAGTGATCGTATACAGATCAATAGCTATTCTTGTATTAGACTCGATCGTAAAAAATTCGGAGGCGGGTTAGTCTTATATATTCATAACACCTTCAAAGCTAAACTTCTGTGAAGTTCATCGACTACACAGGAGGGAAAATCGCTTATTCCAGAATATATCATGTATAGTTTGCAACAGGGTACTCTACCGCCTGTCTTTGTTGCACTTATTTATAGACCACCTTATGTCCCGTTTCTTCAGAGCTCTGATGTTATCGACCAACTCTTCACACACACTCAAGATTATATCCATTAAATCATCATGGGTGATCTGAATGCGAACTTACTCAAGACGTCAGACGATGCAATATTTGTTAGGTGACATACTGATGATCTTAATTTTCGTATAGTAGATCATGGTGTGACACATCACCTCAAAGATTCTCACATTTGGATAGATGTAATAATGACTGATGACAATGACATAGTGCTTAGTAGTGGTAATCAGGCGACGCCTTTTCACAGTCACCACAACATAATAGAGGTTCAGATTGCTGACTGTGATTGGCCGCCTCTTGATGGCTCAGATACAGACATATATATATTATGACATGTGAAAAATTGTTATATTTAAAAAATTATATTGTGTATCCGGAACCTGGTTCCGAAATGTAAAACGTATTATGATAAAACAGATTTTTTTTTTTTTTTTTTTTTTTAACGTCGCCATGTTTGTGCTCCTATGTGGTGCTAATCGACGACGGGGTCTGCGATGTGTTTGTAAACAAAGCACATGTAATTTTTACAGTGGTGCTTGTATCAATCGGCAGAGACTAGGATTCGAACCCGGGTCACCGGCGTGGGAATGCGACACTCTACCGACTGAGCCGCCGCAGGCCCGATAAAAAAGATTATACAAGATAAATCTTATATGACGAAATCCCCTAAAAAAATTGGTGCAAAGTTATAGGCAATTTTTTTTGTTTAAAAAATACTTGAATACTTATTTATTTTAAAAATTGATCATTTGCACTCAGTTGATTAGAATTATGGTTTTATTGTTTTATTATTGTTAAATGGAAAATAAAGTCGCAGCTAATTTTTCAAATTTTCCTCGATGTTTTTCATCGTTGTGTAACCTACAGAATAAGAAAAAGTTTGTTCGGAAGTGCTAGATTAAAAAACAAATTTTTTGATTTACGGTGTCTACAAAGTGCACATTTTGGCGGATTTCGTCGCATAACATTCTACGTCAAATAACTATTTTTTTGTATTTTGAATTCACTGGTTTTTTTATTTATTGTTACACATGATTTACTAACTTATTCTTCGAAAATAAGTTGAAAATCACGAAAAAATGAAAAAACGTGTAAAAAACGTTAATAACTTTTGGCGCGTTGCTTTAAAACGTTGCACGACATTGGATTTTGTATTCTAACAGCTGAAGGAACGTATACTAAAAATTTCAGACATGTGCTCAAAATATAAAAAAAAAAAAAATTTTTATAATAAAATCCGAAGTTTGCGAGAATAGCCCATATAACACCTTGGGTATGAAATTTCTTTGACATACTCTGGGTACAGAAACTAACATTTTTGTAGAGTATAAGACATTTTTATTTTTTGATATGCTTACTCGACATGGAACCACCCATATATACACATCTGATTTTGTTGAAATTGAATTAACTTATTAATGTTTCAGGTTTGCAAAGCTCTTAGTAATAGTTCTAGTCAAAGATGCTTTGTTTTTGGTGCAGCCATATTAAAATTAAACTATATTCATTATATGGTTCAAAAATTGGAGATTTTCCATATTACATGCTCACATTCGATTTATGGAACTAGTACTGCACATCTCTTACCCTTCGGACCTTCAAATATAGCGAGTAAGTGTACAGTCTGTATCTAAATACAAAATAGAACATATAGTAAGAGTTAGGAATAAACTATTTGTAACAAAAAATATCAAAACTAAAATTACTTTAGTAATTTATTGGTATAGTTAGTCCAGAATATTTATTAACCGGGTAGCCAATTTAAGGCTCGATATGCACTACCGAAAAATCCGGAAAAACATTGTTCTTCAAGTGTCCTCGAAAAATTTGGACTGACGGGGATTCGAACCGGCCACAATATATAAGGAATATATTTTATATATTGCCTGATGTTTTATATATTTATATAGTCTGATAAGAATTATCGATGTTTATTGATTTTTAACACTATTTTGTTATGTCTTCATAAGGTTCAGAAAAAAAAGAAAAAATAATAGTTTTACAAAAAAGCAAATTCAGGTTAATCTTCGGACTGAGTTGGGGATATTCGTAGATGCACCGACTCAAGGTTCAGGTAATATCGATGACGGTAACACAGACAGAAATGTTTGCAACAATGTTGATAATAATCATTAATATAGGAAGTGACTTTATCGATCCAAGAACTGTGATCACTTCGTGCATTTTTTTTTGTCTTTTTAGTTCGAGTGCTCAAAGAGATTTTTATGCCAAAGAGCTTAAAAAATCTTTCTTTATCATAATCGATAAAGAAAAAAATTAACGTCATTGCCTTAATATGCTGATCACGGAGAGACTGGCGAATCGCATAACTCAGGACGATGATTATTTTCTTTCTTGATTCTGATGAAGTTCCCCCAGCCCCCCCTCAAAACTTCTTTGGACTCTCGAACTAGAGAGACAAGAAAAAATGCACAAAGTAATCAAATATCTTGGCTCGAGATAATACCACCGAGAAAGTCACTACCTATGTTTCAAATTAATAATGATTAATGTTTTACAATTAATTAGGAATCAACAAGGATCTGCTTAATAGACTTAAAGTAATTTTGACAGTTATTTATACGAGTTACGCTATTAATTTGGAAGCATTTCGTAATTATTGTAAGGACATAGCATTAAAATACATTGATAGTTATAACTGGTATTATATGTATCCATCGATGCATGTAAATTTAATACATGGCCATAGAATTATGGAACGGTCGGGTTTGCTGATTGGGATGTTGTCTGAAGAAGCTAAAGAAAGCAACGATAAAAATATTAAACGTTTTAGAGATAGATTTTTAAGGAAATCTTCTGAGTAAATATACATATATTGAATTCTGCACAATTTTTTGAAAATGATTAAAATTTATTTTTATATTACAATTAGTATCGCAACCGATATGAATATGTTCCAGCGTTTGATGTTCAATTATGATCCGTTGATATCTCTATTTAGGAAATTACAAAAAAAACCATACGCCTTTTGCAGAAGAAATGAAAGCATTAGTAATTTTTGAAAGTTGTTCAGAAGAAGATCAATCTGAAATAATTTATGGTTCTGAAGTACCAGAATATGAGGGAGAAGAAATTTTCGTTTTTGCATAATACTGTACGTACACAGTATATACATATAAACATATTTT
Organism: Gastracanthus pulcherrimus; assembly: GCA_949152435.1. Lineage (NCBI taxonomy): Eukaryota > Metazoa > Arthropoda > Insecta > Hymenoptera > Pteromalidae > Gastracanthus > Gastracanthus pulcherrimus. The sequence continues at coordinate 87,596,046 of OX424576.1, forward strand.
AATATATGGATATTATAATAAATTAACTAAATTAATTTGATATTTTAGTAAATTATTAAAATATTTATCTGATATGTTGTACATGATTAAATCATCGAAACTGGAAAATTATGAGAAATAATGTTAGAGAATTTTTAGTGAATATTATTATAAATAATTTTTTTATGAACAGATCTCATATATGATTGTACATATAGAAAAAGCGTAATACCAAATTTAATCCAAATTCATAAAAACTAAAGTTCGCTAGAACTTTATTTTTTTAAATTTGAGAAAACCGAGCTATTTTCAGAAACTTATACTGAGCTCTCATTTCATTTCAACCGTTTTGAATAATTTGAAAATTCTTGTTAAATCTAATTATTATGATAAAAGGCTTATATTGCAAATCTCGCATGCAGTTGCACATTTTTCCAAATTATGGGATATTACTATTACGTTTGAACGCTGGCCATTTATACAAAACAAACAATAACTAACTTTACGACCCCGAATCTTTATCTTTTCTAAAGAACCTTTAATTCCTCTTTTGAGACATTGAAAAAGGTTAAATCTGACCATAGGTACAGCTGTTTGAAGTTGTTGCTTCAAAATTTTCAGTATAAATATTAATTTTTTTAAATTGTTATATATGTATTATTCCTATGGGAACTATTTTTTAAATGAAACTTTATCTGGGGGAAACAGATTATATTTTCCAGTGGAAAAAGACACAAGGTTATCGTAGGAAAAAGAAAAATTTACTCAGACCCGAGTCTGTACCTCATATATAATATGTATGATATTTGCGTATGATACTCAATATGATACGTCCAGGGTTTCATACAAAAATTTACGTTTCATACGCATTTCTGCTAACTTACAAAGTTAACGTATGCAACATTTGATTGTGTGTATACGAGCCATTCAAGGTCTATCAATAGAACAAATAGAGAATTTTGCAAAAGTTACAAATTTAATTAAAAAATCTTTACCCTTCAACTGTAAACCTTGAACCCAACTTCCCCATGTGGAGATTTTTTTAATAATCCAGTTAAGTAATAAAATACGTATACTAATGACTAAATCCTAAACCTTAAATTCAACTACAATAAACAAAGTCAATAATAAAAAATATACAAAAAAAATTGTAATCCCTATTCTCTAAACTTTAAAACTTAACTACCCCAAGCAGAACAATTTTAAATAATAAAAATAGTTAAATGAAAATAGGTATTCATAAACCCTAATCCCAACTACTCATAGCGAAGCAATTTGTAATACTACAAGTTTACAGAATAAAGTAAAAGCCCCAAATTCGCATTAAATGATGATTCAAATGCGTTGGCATATCAATTTCATAATATGAAAGTCAATATATTATGAAATAAGGGGTTTTTATCGAACTAGAAAATTTATGTATATTGCAATTCCGTTATTCTAAAATTAGATATAGTCAACTTTATACTTTGTATTTTGTTCCTTCAATAATTTCAGGGCGACTTACCCATGTAAAAATTGAAACCGATCGAAAAACCTGCAAAGTTACAGCATATATAGTTTATACTTGTACACGCTCAAACTTACAAAGCACTTGAATGGACTTATGAACAATTGACTGTGTAACGCTGCCGCTTTTTCATTGGTGTTTAATCCTTAAGTGAGTAAGTCCTCCTGAAATCTTTCAAGGAGCAGAATGAGATATTCCAAATCAAAATCAGATTACAAATAAAAAAGTCTCCACTGTTTTGTTAACTTTTTCTCTTTTAAAGTCTGAAGTGAACGGTATCTAATTTTACAATAACATAATTTAGATAACAGAAAAAATTTATCTGACAAAAATCCCTTACTTTATAATATATTGACTTTTATATCATTATGTGAGATAAAATTGTAGTAAAATATGTTTGTTTTTTATGACATATATCTACGCACACAACCTCCTTAAGAAACTAGTTTTCGTTTGACGTATGAAAATGCTTAAGAAATCACGGGTCTTATTAAGTTAAATGAGACAAGAAGACAAATTAAAATATAATCAACAGTTTATTTTCTCCGTATACTAAGGTATATTTTCTGAAAGTTTCAAAAAGATTCATGAAAACCTCATGCGTAAGCCACTTTTTAAAGCTGGATAAATTTGTTACGAGAAAAACACGTTTAAAGTTTCAATTTTGTATGTTATCTAATGTAAAGTATTTTACTTACGTGCGCATAACTTTGTTAAAACATTCTTACAATTACAAAGATCAAGAAAACTGAATAAAAGAACTTTTGATATTTTGACCAAATAACATGCCAGAGTCCTAACTTAAGCGATTGCGATATTTTATGTAAAAATTTTACTTTCTATTTTCGTATTCAAATTTTGAGTTTTCATAATTAGTAGCTTTAAAATTTGCAGATCATTGGATATTATAATTAAAGTATTTAAGGTTTGATATTTCCTTAAGCTTTTCCAAATTTTGGAACATTAATGATCTTTTTGTACGTAATCTGCGGTGAGCATATAATGAACATATTTTATAAATAATAAATAAACTCTTAAGGGAAGAAGATACAGGTTTTTGGACAAAAAACAGATTTTTTTTTTATATTTTTATACTAATTCTTGACCATTTTATTTAATGATAAAAGAAGTTTCACAAGAAAATTTGACGTTCTTAAGCTGTTTTAGCTTTTTATAATATTTACGTTTTTATCTAAAATTCAATTATTTCAACATTTGTGTGACAAAGAAAGATAAATAAGTGCACCATCAACAAGGCTGAACGCCGGCAAAAGTCAAAACTCTATGTCAATGGTGGACATAAAAAAATGTATCCCATAAAACTATAAAGGAATCATAATGAATTACGAATTAACGTTTATTAATTATTACTACTATTTTACTTTAAAGTCATTTTTCTTAATTCTTTATTTTCATAACTTCTAGTTGCGTTTTGCGCACCAGATTTATTTCTTATGTTTTAAATGTATGGCAATCTACTTTTTAAATACATTTTTTATAAATCTATGTTGAGACCTATTGATAAAAGATTAATTTCAAACTTTAGTTAGGTAATATTAATAAAATACATGGGTTCTTTTGGAAATAAAAAATTAATAGCTTAATTTAGCTATAGAATTTTTTAAAAGAATACGTAAATTCAAATTATTCAAAACCTGTTGCTCAAAACGATAATCAAAGTAAAGTTTGTTGAAGGTAATTAATGTTCTTTTCAAGGTTTTCTGGCTGCACTGATATATTAAGGGCGGTTTAGCGGGATTCAAACTAGTGCAAATATGTTCTTTTAACGTATTATTATGTACAAAAAGAAGGAATAATATATCTATCAATGCTTAACCGATTTTGTTTTTGTTTCTAGTTTCTTTCCTTTAACTCGTAAAAATGTAACTTTTAACTATTTAAATATTGCAGTTACTCCTCATCCCTAGAATTCCGTAACAAAACATTAATGTTTTAATCAATCATCAACTGTATTATTATTTAACAGGATAAAACTCGAGCAACTGTATTGTACATGGCAGGTTACGACGTATGAAATCTTGCTCTTATTCGTTTCATACGTATGATACATGTATCATACATCCATATGAATTCTCCAAATTACGAATCACACCCAACCCTGCCTGTGGCTCTATCGAAAAGCTCCAGTTGTCGAGTGCTTCGACTGTTGGTGCCAACATGTCTCACAAGGAGAGTCAACGACCTACGGGAAGTGATTTTTGCTGACGCTTTAGGAACTGGTTTCTGATACCTAAAATTTATGCCTAGCATCTGTAGTTTTGTCTCATAGGCCCTTGAGGTCAAAATATGACCTTATGTATTCAAAATACGCGTCATTTCAGTAAAAAATGGTACCTATACTTCGAATTATAACTCTGCCAATTCTTTTGCTAGAGAAATGATGCAAGAATATAAAATAAGTTGACTACAAGAGCTTTATTTTAAGCTATGTTTCATATAAAGATATTATTCTGTTGCAAAGTTATGAACAATCAAAAATGATGATGAGAAGTGCTTGAAAATGGTATGAATTTCAGCTTTTTAAATTGAGTAGTTTTTCATGCATTTTTTGTCAACGATTTTGATTGTTCATAACTTTGTAACAGTACAATATTTTTGTATGCAACACAGCTTAAGATAAATCTCTTATAGTCAACTTTTTATCTTATTGCATCATTTCTCTAGCAAAAGAATTTGCAGAGTTATGATTCGAAGTATAGGTACCATTTTTTACTGAAATGACGCGTATTTTGAATACAAAAGGTCATATCTTGACCCCGAGGGCCTACTAGAAGAATGTACGGGTGCTAGGCATTATTTTTATGTACCAGAAACCACTTCCCAAAACATAATCGAAAACCGTTTCCCGCAGGATGTGGACTCTCCTTGTAAGTATATAGCGGATGCGTCTTTTGTGCTCTATATTTTTGAGACGTCAACGTAAATCCCAATAGCGCGCTGTGGCTGCCGTATAACTACTCATTCACACACGCGCCCTTTTGCAAGCAGAATTACTTCTTTGCTCAGAAAGGATTTTTATCGCATTCGCAGCGACTTGCTCTTGTAATATCATGCAAAAAAGACAGAATTTCTATTTGCAAGAGCGTGAATTAATTGCAAACCAAAAATTATAATATACATCAAAAAAAGGAATTTCGAAATTTTCTAAGTCCACAATAAAGTTTCAAGATATAAAAAATTTCAAATTTCAAAAAAAAAGAAAAATTTTTTGTCCAAATTCCGAAAAAATCCAAAAAAACGATAAAAAATGACGATTTTTAAAAAATTTAAAACTTTGTTAATTTTTAATATGTAGCGCTGTTCTTCTGGATTTAAGTGGGTATTAACATGTTCTTTGATAGTGCAAAACCTGGACTCTGTCCGACGAATACTTTCAGAGTTATAGCGATTTGAAATTTTTAACCCTTTTTTTTGCGGAGGGCTGTATGCTCGTGTACTTATCCGATTCTCCCGTTCTTTGAAAATTTGGAAAATATAGATAAAATACTTGAACACCTCATCTCGCTTTTTTTAAAAAGATGATTGCTAATGGTCGAAAAATCGATGCGAACTTGCGCTGAAGCCGCTGTCCGCGAGCGAGTAGTCGAGTAGTGGGGGAAGAGGGGAAACGATATCTATAGATATAGTAGCGCGCCTGGCGCGTTTATCTCGGTTATGAATTAAGCTATCTTGATGTTTTTTTTTCATATTCCGGGGTAATTTTGTCTGGAGAATCCATTTTTGTCATCCGATTTTACAAAAAATTACTGTAACAGCTAGAAATTATCAAGTTTTCTCAATAGTTGTTAACTTTTCACAGTTACGATGGTTTGTTATACGGGAAAATTGCTTTCCTTTCATGATCTTACATTCCCGAAGTTATAGATGTTCTTCCGCAAGTATTTTCCCCGTCGACTGGAATTATAATGCATGTATAACGTGCAATACACCCATAAACCCAGTCAGTAATAAGCAAATGGTCACCATTTTACAATGCAGTTCAAAAGGTTACTTCTTCCAACTTGAAGTATAATAAAGTAATATCCAGAGCTACGTTTCACTTTATGGCAGGTATATACGAACGCAATGAACGTGTGATATATTCTTAGTTTCTCATTTATATGATTATTTTTATCATCAAGGCAGCATGTGGAAAGAAAAACCAATATCGTGCAGATGAAATCATTTATTTAAGTTAGATATATGTACAATATTTACAATCTTACAGACTAACAACTACATGATGTAATGTAATAAATGGTTATGGGTATCATACAATACGTTTTAATATGCTCTTAAACTGGTATATTTACATGATAAAGATTACATGGTTATGTTATTCTCCTACGTTTTGGATCAGTAATACCCTCTTCCCCATCAAAATTATCAATTGGTAACAAAATATCGTTATTCTCTTCCTCGGCAGATAAGGAATCGTCATCAAAATCGACAGAACGTATCGATTCGAAGTTTTGGCAAGTTTCTTCGTTGCATTGAACGCAAAGGTCTGTGCATTGCAAACCAACTTTTCTGCAGCCACACGTATTTTGTGTGTATCCTTTTTTGCACGAACATGACATTTGTTCCAGCAACTTTTTGGGGATTGGTGGATCTGAACTTCCTATCGGAATCAAATGATTATTCTTCACTTTCCATCCCCAATCAGTTGCTTTCACATTCGTATTTCCCAACCAAAGTTGCAACTGATAATAAACACGGAACGCATGTTGTTTTGCTGCTCCCTCCGTTGGTGGAATACTCTCTAGTCTAAATTTATTTTTCAGTTTAGCTTTGCTAAAATGTAAAAATCGTAGATCAGTCAGAGTAAAAGAAGAAGATTTATTCATCAATTAATTCTCTGCTTTGTTACTGTACATTCTTTTAATCAGATCGAATGCACTGCTGGCTATTTCATCGCAACTTGCATTTTTATTGTAGAAAACAGATGCTAATTTCAATAAATTTTCTTCAGGAATTTTATCCATCAGTTTATTTTTACCTTGTCTAAAGAAACAGGATGTTGTATCACATCCGTTAAATGCATGTAGAAATGCAACTATTTTCTGTGAATTTTGTAATTTGAAACTATTTGTACAATAAAATTCATGAGGATTGGAACCTTTACTCTCTTTTCTGAAATAAATATTTACAGTATTAGGTGCGACTTGAGATAAAATAACCAGCAGATCAATATCTTCGCCTACGATAACATCGGTACTTTCGGAATCTACTCGAGCATTATCGATAGCTGTAGTTATAATCAGTCTGTCAGCGTCTTCAGGAGCAACTTTGATTCGGAAACCAGCTTCGTTTAATGCCAAGCAAAGCATATCAATGAGTCTTGATTTATTTTTTTCATTGCTGAGAAATTGCTGTTGATTTGTTGTAATGCTAGTATTATTATTATAAGCAATTTCTCGATTGATGTTTTTCATTTGCCTGCGAGATCGCTCAACAGATTTCGTTGACATCGTTTCATCTTCGGGTAGCCATCGAAAACTACCCAACTATTCTCACTGTAGTGCCTCTTCGCATAAGTAACATAACTTTTCACAATGTCTTCAATTTTCGAATTACTCTGCCAAACGACTTTATGACTTTATGTATGAAAAATCCCCCGCAACGACATGTGTTATTGTTCCTATAGAAAGTAATTCATTCGTATAATCGAAATTGGAATAAAACGCAGATTTTGTTGTTTTCCTCATACCATTTTCATCAAATAATGATAATGGTATGGGTGCAAGCTCGTACGAGCTACAATATTCTTTAATGTCATTCTGATTTCGGATGTGCAATGTTAGTTTTTGAAATATTAATAACAGAGATATATAAACTTATTCATTTCCGACGTTTTTCATAACTAAATTTGCAACCGCTAAATGAGTAATTTTATTACGTTTTCTACAAACTATATCAGTGAATTTTTTGTTAAACGATTCATCCATAGCTTTTTTTCCTATTTCAAAACTTCTATGACAATTTACAATAGACAAGTCAGCAACTACTCCTGAATAAATACCAATAAGTTTATCAGTTTCAGGAAATGGATCGTAAGTTTTGAAATACTGCTGCATTTTATCTAAATCAAAAGCGTCCCTAGTTATTCTTGAAACTCGATTATCAACATGTTGTTCAGAAGTTGAGAATGTAACATTACAGAAAGATTCCATAGTGTTACCGACTTCTAATACAGCAACCCTGGATAGTATCCATTTTCCTATTACATATTCAATTAATCGGCGTCCATGCGTCAATCCTCCATTACATTTTATAGCGCGCATCAATATCGTCTAATAGTAAAGAGCCCCTGCTTACAAAACTTAACGTATTCTAATATATCCATAATTTGTTGCAAATTTGACATCTGTTGGACATATAAAAGTGCAGCTTTTGCATATAAATGATGGCCAGAAGCAAAGAAGAAAGGCGTCATTTTAACTGTTTTTAAATGAAGGTCAAAATTTCCAGATCTCTCTGCATCTATAAAGTCTTGAACTAATTGAACTAATTTTGAATATTGTATCCATAGCTGGCTAGTTGGACCATTATTTTCCAATTTTTCAATAACTGATAAAAATTTTGACATTACATTATTTACTAAAGGATCATTTAAAGATTCGTCAATATTTCATTTTTTAATTTTTTCAAGAATTCCCTTAAAAAACGTTTTTTCATCATCTTGCAATTCAATTTTTTCAAAAATAATTGTAGCTAGGGCTGCTTGCACTATCAAATGACCTCGAATAGATCTCAAATAAGCATGACCAGTTAAGCATTTGTCTGCTGACAAGTCAGCGTATATAGTGCAAAATGCCTTCTTTAGACCGCTGCCCATCATAATATGCCCAATAGATCCTAGGAATGACATGAGGAAATTGAATCCTCCTAAACGAGGGATTACTGATCGCAGATTGTAAGGGTCGTTTTCAGGGTCTATGGACGCTAAAATTTCACAGGCTTTCATATAAAGTGGCAAGTTAAACGTTACAAAACAGTGTTTCTGATTATTTTTATTCGCTCTTAGTCTAGCGTCAATTAAAGCTGTTAATATGGTATTGTGATCACTCGCGGGAGCTTTGATGAATGGTAAAGCAATTACTCGTATTATTTTAAAGTCATCATTAAAGCAATAATAATTATTCATGAATCCATGCGAATTCGGAATTTCCTTCGGTGTACTAAATTTGCCAAAAAAATAGGCTGCATCTTATGGTTCAAGTCGAATTTTAAAATCAGCTGTTTCTTTCCATTCGTTAATTGTGATATTATTTAATTTAAAAGGCTTATTACTCGTGAAGTTAGTTCACGGGAGAAAATCAGACGTGTCACTATTATTAACAGATGATGGACCCTTCAAACGAAGAATTTCATCACTGAACGATACCGAAATTGCTGGCGTTACACACATAATACCTCCCATATAATGGAAAGTATTTTTACCGTCTATTGTAGCTGTATTATGGTCAGCATTATCATAAACGAATTGCAAATAAGTTTCGGAAATGTAATTGAAATTTTCAGGTTCATGAACAATTGAATTTTCAAATCGAACTGTCTCTGAATATGAAGCACAAAGTCCTATGTTGGACAAGCAATCGATGAGTCCTCTCGCAGAAAATTTAGTATGCATCATGCATGATAACCCCAATAACACTGGAGATAAAAATGATCTCGGTCTAACTGATGTCATTAAAATATGAGCTGCTGTTGTTGCTCGATTATCCCACTTAGACCAGGAACGATTTTTTGGAACATTTTTATGTGATTTAATCAAAATATCCAGAAAAGTTTTCAATGTCTTTGGAATATCATCTGTAGCGCTACGCAAAAAGTCTGTCGGTGAATTATAATTATTCTTTTCAAATATCTGTGATCTAATATCCTGTAACATGATATGAGCAGCTAACTCGACGATTCGCAATTTTTCTTCGGTTTCATTAGTTTTCCTATTATTATACCAACTATCTTCGATCGTTTTCCTCAAAGTTCGTTTGAAACAAACAAATCTATCGTTTGTAGTATGTATAATTTCAATTTCATCTTGAAAGTGGTCTTTTAGATTCTTCTCTAATCTATCGAACTGTGGAAAATCCGTTTCTCCGTGAATTTCTACATAATGCTGTATAATATCTTTTAAAGAGAATTGACATTCTTCACAATTTTCTACTATGTAATCTATGATGAACGACACACTATTTGACATGCCTTCAGTTATTGGCCTTCCTGTAACGTTAGTTGATTTGTACTTATAAAATTTCGTCAAACAAGTTGAATGATATTTAACAATATTTTGTGAAGAATACTCATCTGTATTACTTTTTAATTCATTAACTCGCGATAATATAATTCGATTGATTTCACTAGGCGGATCATATTCTATTTGTCCTCTGATATTATCTATTAAGCTCTGTGTCGTTACGCTTCTGATATGTTGCTTAGAAAAAGTGAATATGTAGTAGTAGAATAGTAGTAGTAGAAATAGTAGAAGAAAAAAAAAATAGTAGTAGAAAAAGAAAAAATAAACCAGAACAGATAAAACAGTTACTTTCAAAATTGAAGGCACGTGCTTCCTGAGAGCGCCGACGATCTGCTGCCCATTTATCTGCTTTTGATTTCAACGTTAACAACTATTTAGAAAAGTTGATAATTTCTAGCTGTTACAGTAATTTTTTGTAAAATCGGATGACAAAAATGGATTCTCCAGACAAAATTACCCCGGAATATGGAAAAAAACATCCAGATAGCTTAATTCATAACCGAGATAAACGAATGAAAAGATTAGCAGCGCGCGCCAGGCGCGCTACTATATCTATAGATATCGTTTCCTCTCTTCCCCCACTACTCGACTACTCGCTCGCGGACAACGGCTTCAGCACAAGTTCGCATCGATTTTTCGACCGTTAGCAATAATCTTTTTAAAAAAAGCGAGATGAGGTGTTCAAGTATTTTATCTATATTTTCCAAATTTTCTAAGAACGGGAGAATCGGATAAATACACGAGCATACAGCCCTCCGCAAAAAAAGGGTTAAAAATTTAAAATCGCTATAACTCCGAAAGTATTCGTCGCACAGAGTCCAGGTTTTGCACTATCAAAGAACATGTTAATACCCACTTAAATCCAGAAGAACAGCGCTACATATTAAAAATTAACAAAGTTTTAAATTTTTTAAAAATCGTCATTTTTTATCGTTTTTTTGGATTTTTTCGGAATCTATTTAACCGATCGGGAAGTTCAAGGTCGCATTTTATTCGCCTTTTTATTCTCTACAAATCGTCTCTAAACAGTATTACGATCGGATAAATAGTTTCGAAGTTATATGCAAAAAACGCGAAAAATGGCTTTTTTCATAAATAATCGCTAATTACAAAAAAAAAAACGAATTGAAAAGTGGAGTATCAAACTATACACCCACTATCAGCAACTATTTCCAGACATAATGACATTGGTCCGATCCTGCTATTAATTTTGTCATGAAACATGTACTTTCTGATCTCTGTTGCTTGGCCTAATTGGTTTAGCTTTACTTTTCTTTTGCAGTGAACAAAAGGTTCGTTTTCTTAAATATAATAGATCATTAGAAAAGAAACATATAAATATATCCAAATGTGTGGTTACATTGTCCGGAATATTTGGACCGAATATTTCAGTGAATGGAATATCATCTCTGGTCTTTCCGTTCTTCGTCTACTTATTGATATCAATAAACACTCTAGACTCATTACCATCAGAACTTTCGAGTCGGGATCACTTTCATTTTCTACATTTTCGGAATCATCTTCAGCATCAGAATCACATAACCCGTCACTACGAATATCAGCGATTTCATCCATACTGGAAAGATTTATTAGAAGATTGTTTCTTTTGTACCAAGATATAAAATAAAAGTGAATATTAGTCACTTTTTATATGAAAGTAGGTACCAAAAGAAGCACAGAAAAATTTCAGCCCCTACGGCCTACCAGGGTATTTTGAACTTTTGAAAATAACCAATAAACAGAATTCATAAATAGATTCTACAGAGCTCTTATTATTATAAATTTGGATGTACCAACAAATACTATCTTCGTATTTTTACAAACTCTAATAAAGAATATATTAGAACCCCTTTGCAGTTCAATTTGCAACCTCGACAGAGATGAATGTAAACCCAAAATTTTATGATTTGACATCTACGAGGAGTTGGGGTTTGTATCTCACTCGTAGTGTACAAAGGATAGTGCAAGGAAAGGGGAGAGAGGAATTACACTGTTGCGGCTGAGTGACTAACGGATTGACAGAAGTCGGTGGTGAAGAGATTGAGGAGCTTATGGAGGGGGGGGGGGAGAGAGCAGAAATAAGAGTGAGAGAGAGAGAAAGTCATGTTCGCATCGAGTAGTTGCTAAGGGAAGAGAAAAGTAAGAGAGTACGTTCCTCGACGGGCTACCCTGCCGCGGGGGCCCCGCAGCTGCATTCGAGAGAGCGAGAAGGTGAGAAAAGAGAGAAGGAAGGAGAGTCTGTTTCTCGAGGAGCTACTCTGGCTGTGGGAGCCTCGCAGTTGCACTCGAGACGTAGGGCTTAGAGAGAGGAGGGGACTTGATGAGAGCCAGTCTCGGGAGATTCTATCCTATGTAGGACAGGGGGGACCTTATTTAAGGGCGTGGGAGCGTACGGTGCACCGCTGCTGGTTGCAGCGCCGCGAAGCTGCGCGGGAGAGATACGCAGGAGTTTACGGTGTGGCGGCATGCCGCTACTGGCTGCAGTGCCGTGACGCTGCGGTAGAGAAATGTACGGGGGACATGGTATCCGTTGCTGCAGAAGCTCGTTCGAGAGAAAGAGAGTGAGTGAGATAGAGTGAGTGGGAGAAGTGTGCATGCAGCGCCACGAAGCGAAGTCGGGCGCACATGTCAGTGCAGCCCGCTTCCGCCATCTTGAAAGGAATGAAGAAGAGACTGATAGTGGGAGGGAAAGCCAGAGAGAGGGATAGAGAGGGAGAGAAAGACGCGGTGTAAAAAGCAGTAAAAACTAAGTACAGGCGTGGACGGAACGTGTGGTGAACCCTCGCGGATGTCAGTTTTTTAGTTTATATTTGATCGTTTGCCATTTTACGTAATCAAAGCGAATGTAGGTCTCATACATGTAAACTTGTTTGTCTTGAAAAGTCATTTAATTCCTTTTTTAGTTCGCTCAAAACTGTTTCGTATAACCAGAGTTACGCGAAAGATAGGTACTTTTTCGGAAATCGTCAAGTTGCACCCGTGTAACTTTGTTCTATTATAATCCTTTGAACTCTAACGTTCAGAAAGAATAGTTCAAACATTCTGGAAACTAATGTACTTGGTTTGGTTTTGCCTTATTAACATATAGCATAACGACATACATCTAGCATATAGCATATTTCTACATGGCTGAACTATGATATTTTGAATTGCACAAAACATTTTTCATTGCACACAAAGGTTTTCACCCTAATTCCGTAATCAATATTAAGCAAAACTCGAGTTGTCTAATTAATTTTAGGCAAATCCCGAATTGCCTAATAAATGTTAGACAAAACCCAAATTGCCTAAAATTAAATTATTATTAATTGTACGCAATTTTATATAAAAGCGGACTGAACACTTCTAAGGACTTTCTAGTCAAAAGTTATGCACATCTGAAATTTATAAATAAATTAAGATGATCAATAGGATATTGCAAATCCGAGCCACAGTCTCTTCAATATCTGGCAAAACCGAGCCGCAGTTTTTAAAATATTTTTGAAAGTTCCATTTATCACCTACAATTTTTTTATAAATTTCAATTGTGCTTATCTTTTGACCATAACATACTCAGAAGTGCTCTGCGCAAATTAAAGGTCTTGATATCAGCTTTTATATAAAATTGCGTACAATTACCTACGACGACGTGAATGACCTAACGTGAATTACATGAAACTGTAACCAAACTAATTAAAAGTATACGTATTTCAAGCAACAAAACGAGGTTTGCAAAAATTATCATGGCACCGGAATAAAGCCTAGGGCAGAACGAAACTTTGGGATACTTTTACTATATTGAAACAAACTTTTGATATGTGAAACATCAAGTGTGGAGCATGTACAAATCCGTGGCAATGGTGCCAACTTAGCAATTTTCGAAAAAAGATCTAACTTTGAATGACTGTAATTTTAGTTATACATGTCGAATTTAAACGTTTAAAAAAAGATATTACAGGTGTGTACAAGCCAAGATTTTGAAGACGTCGAAGAACTTAAATCGTGCCGATTGCACAAAATAGCAAGCAATGAAACATAACTTAAAAATCGCCAAATCTTAAGTTTAAATTCAGCTATGTAGAGATAGTCCATTCAACTGCCAAGGGAGTCTAATATTTTTTTCCACAAAGTTCGTAAAAGGTCGAAAAAATTCTTGTTCGAAATACTTAAAATGGTTAAGAGGGGGGCTCTGCAGAATTTTTTGAAAATAGCTGTTTTTGGCCGCCGTACAAAATTCAATAAATTATAACAGGAGCCACGAGGCGCCTAAGCGGTGATTGAGGTGAGAAACATAATTTCTTGACATATATTTTCATATACAAAATTTGCAAACATTTTCGAAAACCCCCGTGCGCAGCGTATATTAAAAGTTGGCAAGAATTACTCATATATATATATGGATGACTCTCGGGGAAATCGAATTCTCTCTGGGAAATCGATTTTGGTATAATTGTTCGAGTTATCAAACCCACTTTTTTTAGGATTTTAATTTTTAAAATCAGTTTAACTAATCGCAAGGGGCATCAAACGGTGTGAAACTCTATTTCATGAAAAATTCAGGAAATTGGGTAAATATTCATTTGTTGCTATTTTTGCTTCACTGAAGATTTCTGATAGTAAAAAAAAAGTTTTGCTAAAAACATATTAGAAACATGTTTAAAGATATATGGAATCAAAATACACTACTTTTAAAAAATGCCCGTATGGATGTGTGTGTGCGTGAGTATGTGTGTGTGTATTTGTGTGCGTGTGTGTATGTATGTGTGTGGGTGTGTGTATTTGATTGTGTGCTGCGTGAGTGTGTGTGTGTGTATTTATGTGTGGGTGTCTGTGTATTTGTGTGTGTATGTGTGTGTGTGTGTGTGTGTGTGTCTGCGTGTGCGTGTGTATGTGTGTGTGTGTGCCGCGCGCGCGTGTGTGTGTGTGTGTGTGTGTGTGTGCATGTGCATCCATATCTCGAGTAATCCACGGTAACATTTATAGCTTCAGAGCTCATTTTGTTTGTTTTTTTCTTTTAAAAAAAGATGACAAAATAATAACTTTTTTATTTTTTGGGATTTTTAAGTTTTTTAGCTATTTTTCAATCTATCTTTTACCACCCGAAATTTCGGATAAGGTGTTTCCTTTCTTTTGTTATACACGGAAATGTAATTTTCTGTTTGAACGGTGATTTTTCTGAAACGTGTGATGGAAAGTTTTTGAAAAAAATTGAGGTCATTAGCACAATGGAGAAGATTATTCTGTAAAATCTTTGAGACATTTTATTTTTCTGTAATGAAGAAAAATATCATTTTGTAAAAAATAATTTCCATAAAGGTAGCTTTTTACTATCTGTCGGCTAATTTCTTAGCTCAGTTTATGAGGACTTTTATTTTTCGGGATATTCGAGGTTATATTTGTTGTCAAAAATTTTTTGATTGCTCATTTCTTGGGTATTACATGGTAATCTCTGGCCAATAAACGCTTACTTTTTTCGTTTTTTCATCGGGACATCAAATCAAAAAGAACTTTCAAGATTCATTTAATGGTTTTTGTTTTATAACGTTTATTCATTTGTTATGATATTTTCTAATTCAACAAATTTTTGATCGTAGATTTCTTGCGTATTACGCGGTAATGTTTCACCAAACAAAGCTCATTTTATACATTTTTTTATGGGGATTTAAAATCGAGAAAAATTTTTAAGATGTATCGATTCGTTATTGTTTTATAACGTTTTTCATTTTTATGATATTTATTTTTTCTTTTCATTAAATTTTTAATAGCTATTTTCTTGAGTATTATGCGGTAATTTTTGGTAGTTCTAAGATCATTATTTACGTTTTTTGATGAATATTTAAAATGAAGAAGAATTTATAGATTAATTTTTTTATAACGTTTTTTTTCATTTTGATGATATTCATCTTATTTTCAAAAAATTTTGAATAGCTTTCTTCTATTTTTATTTTTTTAAGAATATTTTAAATAAATAAAATTTAAGATTGATTGTTTTTTTTTTATACCGCTTTTTCATTTTTATGATATGTTTGTAATAAATGAATCCGTTGGTCGTAAACTCGATCAAAATTACGAAAAAATTTTATTTTTAAAAGTGGAATGCATTTACATTATTCATAAATAAAATTTAATCAACAATTATAGTGTTGCAAAATTTATTATTATCAATTGGAAAAAAATGTAACTTGATTAGCAATGTAAGCATAACTTGCTAATCTTTTTAAGTTGCGTTTTAAATACTATACTTTGGCATAAAATTAATTTTTTTAATACTCTTATTTTTATTACAAACATGCTTTTACTCCAATTAGTTGTAAAAATAAGTATAAATGGTTGAAATATAGCATACATGCACTGAATGATGTATCTACGTGTGAAGAACATGTGTGCATAAAATCACCTCCATTTTTTTAAATGGTGACTTGTACCGACGTTTCTGTGCGAAATTTCACTATGTCATAGCTTTTTAGTCGATAGCTTATAATAAGCACTTTTAGTAAACAAAAGGATAGAATTGTAAATTAAAAATTTAACCTCTATTTTTACGAAAAACCATTTTTTAATTTCGACATCATTTGTACTTTCTAATTTGGAATAATGCGATCAAGTGCATTGAATTGTGCTTAAAAAATATGACTATTTTACCGCAACCTATTTAATATTTTTACTTGAAATTTGGTATCGTGATAGCAGAATATATGTTCTAATGCTGGGAATTTTTACGATTGATTTTGATTAGCGGGTTAGCTAAAATCGAGTTTAGCGTGGAGCATAAATCTGCGCTGAGCACAGCTTCCCGCACGAGTGAGCGCCGCGCCAGTACTGGCATGCAGGCGCGGCTGGAGTCGGAGAGCACGGTGCACAAATCTAAATATCTCGGAAATAAAACCACCTATCACAACGAATTATTCTCATATTCTACGTTATATTTTCTGTATTTTCTAAATATGCTATTGAAAAATTATATCTTTAACTGAAATTATGGTAACTAGCTTTTTTAATGAGAAAATATGAATTTATCGATCGCCACAAGTCAAATCATGCCCTTGCAAACTATAGAATGATTCGATCTACTGGAATGGAATCATTCTATAGTCTGCAAGAACATGATAATAACTTTTTATCCAAATATCCTCAAAGATGGACCACTCAAATTAAAGGTCCGAATTCCAGCTTTCTTTTGGACACATATATAATTGTCCGTAATGTATACGTATAGTAAATTACGTCAGACTTTAATAGTATGTCGCTTACTTTAGGTAGAAAAAAGTAGGCTAAAAAAACACAGTCATGCTATATTTTCTAGGATGTTTGAACTATATTTCCTGAAAGTTAGAGCTCAAAAGCACCTATCTTCCAGAGGCTGTATCTTTGATTATACCGGTTATCCGTAATGATTTTGAACACACCAAAAAAGGGATTAAAGGTATTTTCAAGACCAAAAATTTGATGCGGTAGAACTAAATCTGTGATGATTATGTAAGATGACAAGCAATCAAACATAATCTAAAAAATAGTCAAATGTCAATTTACATTCATCTGTATAAAGGTGACTCATTGAGCTGCCAAGGGGGTCTAATATTTTTTTGATAAAGTTTGTAAAAATAAATCATTTTTTGGTACGTTCAAATTGATCAAAGTCGGAGCTTCGTAGAATTTATTAAAACTAGCCGTTTGTTAGCCATGTCTGAATATTCAGAACACTCTACTTAGTCACACAGGGGACCTTAAGAGCTAAACATTCTTTTAGAGTTTCTTTTCATACGTTTTTTCATATAAAAAATCGGCGATAAGTAACTGAGACTCGATTGAGTACTGATTATTAAAATTGGTTTGGAATGACATATGTATGGATGGTTCCACGTTAAGTGAGCAAGTGAAAAATTTAGAAACTTTGAAGCTTTAAGAAAATATTGTATTTCATACACAAAATAAGAACAAAAACTTTCAAACTCCTACCTTTATTAGGTCAGGATTTATGCCAAAATGAGAAACATGATTATTTACATTTTTTTAATTTTTCTGCTATTGTGTATATTTTCATCTCGAGAATTATAAAAGATAAAGTACGTTAGTCCGTCCGTTTTCGAAAGAGAATTTTATGCAGAATATGATAGTATTTTTTGCATCACCAAATTAGATAATTCTGATTGGTCTGAATTTCTGACCAGACACCGATGGAATTCTAAGCTGAGCGCCACAAGCAATTTTGTTGAAAAAAATTTGAATGATAGTTTTAGATGTATATTTTAAGATAAAATAAGATTTAGAATGGTATTATAACTCAGTTATGAGTACAAAATAAAATAAATTGTCTGATTTTATCAGAAACAGATTTACATAGTAAATCCCATAAGAGCCTGATATTGGTAAAATATGCCAATTTCTTTTATTTTTTACTCGTAACTGAGTTATAGTACCATTTTAAATCTTATTTTATCTTAAAATATACATCTAAAACTATCATTGAAATGTTTTTAAACAAAATTACTTGTGGCGCTCAGCTTAAAAGTTCATCCGTATCTGGGCAGAAATTTGGACCAATCAAAATTATCAAATTTGATGATACAAAATATACTATCAAATTCTGCATCAATTTCTCTTTGAAAAACACACGGACTAAAGTACTTTATCTTTTATAGTTCTTGAGATAAAAATACATACATTTTGAGAAAAATTAAAAAAATGTAAATAATCATGTTTTTCAATTTGGCATAAATTCTGAACCAATAAAGTAAGGGTTTAAAATTTTCTTTACATATTCTCAATATGAAATACATTATTATCTTAAAGTTTCGGAGTTTTTAAATTATTACTTGCTCACTTGACGTGGAATCACCCATATATATATTTTCGGAGGGCACCAGCTTGGTCTTGGCGCAAAGGAGCGTGACTTAGACATCAATATCGTCCTACTCAGCAGTCCTGATGCCTGCAGTACAATGCTGATGTAATTGCTCGGCGACTCGCATCCTCGAATGAATGGAGATAAAACGAGCGCGTAATGCAATGTTGGATTCAGCGGGGAATGATGAGCTTGTCGACGTCTTGCATGGTCTTTCGGAATGCAAGCCACTTGAGGGCCCATGGTTCTGGGACGCACCGCAGATGTCCAGAACACAAAAAAAATTATCAAAATTCCAGCTATATCCCAAATCGCACTCAAAGGAAATTTAGCTACATACAAATTATTCACATAAATATATTCTATTGAACTATCTACAACGTTTTCTTTTGTAAATAATTACAAAAAAAATTATACAAGTCACATGTGGTAGAAAATTTAAAAGAACGTTTTAAAATTCGACGTTTTCAGGTTTACTAAGCTAAAAATAGTGAAATCGAATAACATTATAGTAATTTCTTACGAATTTATTACCCTAGATCCGATATAAATCGTCACAAAAGCCTTTGAGTCATGTTTTGTACTGATATGATCGATTTTATACTCTGAACTGTAATATCCCAACCTAAATCATGCATTTCTTACGCAATTACGACCTTGAGCTGGTGAAACTAATGCTTTTGGGGCATCAAATTACTCTTTTCGAATGTATTATTTACCGTGGAATCGATAGAAATAAGTTTTGAAAGTCGTCGAGCCATAGTTTTTATTTTTGCAATCAATTTTATGCTAGTTATGATAATATTGAACTAAAAACGAAAATAAAATAATAGACTTTGTCGGGGGGATTGGGGAGGCGAAATATAATATTTCGCCTAGCTCCCCGGCTCGTATACTCCAGCACGATCTCCACGTCGGCTACTACACGATTCTTATCTCTGTCGTGCTCGGCTAGCTTCTATCTGAAAGTCCGAGTTAGCGGGAGTAAGAGGGAAGGAAGAGAATATTCTAAACGAATGAATGCACGGATGATTTCACAATAGGCGTATGTTGGACGTTCGTATTATTACATAAAAGTCGGGGGCACGAGTCCCCCGCATGCTCGCTTGCCTAAATTCCGTGATCGCGCGCGCGCATCAGAGAACGATCCTCCGATCCGCGTAGCCGGGGTTTTCCGTCAGCGCAGTCGCGCTGGCGCCGCAGGTAAAAGTAATGGGGTCTCGCCCATTCACTTACGAGTCACCTCTATATAAAAGACCAATCGTACCTCTGCGTATGGCGTCGCCGCGGCGCTTCTCTCTAACTCTTTCACACTCAAGTTCCATGCGAGTAGCGCTTTCGGGCTATCGCGGGAGTACACGAGAAGGCCGCGTTTCCAATGAAGTCGCGCTGACGATCTGTTTTACCGACGAGCGCCATGGCGGCAATAGCACAACTCTTGTGCTCGGAACTCTAGCCCGAGGGTCGCCCGCGGGCTCACCGAGTATACACGGGAAGCCCGCGCGTAGCCCGTGTATACAGGGGAAGCCCGCGCGTAACCCGTGTATACGCGGGCACACCGCGCATTACTCGAGTATACACGGGAAGCCCGAGGGTTGCCTCGGGCACACCGCGCGTTAGCCAGGTATACGCGGGCACACTGCGCATTACCCGAGTATACGCGGGCACACCGCGCATTACCCGAGTATACACGGGAAGCCCGAGGGTTACTTCGGGCACACCGAGCGTTACCCATGTATACACGGTAAGCCCGTAAGGTCTGCCTCGGGCCGACCAAGTGTTGCTCGCGTATACATGGCAATTCCTCGCAGTTACCTCGTATACGTGCTGTGGCCGCGGTGATAACTCGCTGTCCCCTCGTATACGTGCTTTAGCTGCAAGGACACCTAGGGTCCGAGGTATATATGGTATATATATATACAATTTTTACTATGTGCAAGGAGTTTTGATGGATCAGTCAAAAAATATTTTTAACATTCATTTTATAGTAAATCTAAAAAATGTATGAAGCCATATTTGTAAAAAAAATTATTGTTATCTATTTAGGCTGCGATTTTAATATTTACAATTTTTATCTGCAATAAAAAGTAGTATTTAGTACAAACTTGTATTTTTAAAAAACGCATCTCAGGTTTAAAAATAAAAACTCTTCATACATTTGTTCAAAATACTTTGAAAAGAGAGAAAAAAATTTTCTAGCCTGGTATACGAAAACCTATTGGGCATACAAGCAGATATTTTTTAATAATTTATAAGTATTATATCGCTAAATAAACAAAAACATAACTAGACACATGCACCATACATACTATATAATAGATTCCAGAAATGAAAATTATGCTAGTTGAAATACAAGGGTGAGCAACACTATTTTGTATCTTTTTACATTTTTTCCAGAGTTCCGTCAATAAATTTCTTTCCTTAAATTTATTACAAATTATTCATTTTGAATCTTACTTATTATATATACATTTTTTCTTTAAAATAAAGTTTCATTCCACCCTAATATATATATATATATATATATATATATATATATATATATATATATATATATATATATATATATTAGGGTGGAATGAAACTTTATTTTAAAGAAAAAATGTATATATAATAAGTAAGATTCAAAATGAATAATATATATATATATATGAAGATTTTAACATATATATATATATATACATATATATGTTAAAATCTTCATATATATATATATATATATATATATATATATATATATTTTTTTAGTTATACTTTTATATCAATAATTATGGTATTTCATATAATTGCTCTTACTTGCATTTGTTTAATAAGTAATAAGAAAATACAATTTACCTTTCCTTTTTTTTAAATACCACATTTTTGGAAATCATTTGAATAAACGACCCGTCAATTATCGGTAATTATTACAAAATATTTAAATTGTTATATTTATTATAATAACGTTCAGACCTTTAACGCAACTTTGATTTTATTCATAGCATAATAATGTGTTGATGTTTGATATATTTGTAATAGACAAACATTTTACATTCAACAATTAATAGCAACAAATGATTGTAAATATAAAAATATTATACTGTTAAAGAGTATAAAAGTATTTTTAATACATTATCGATAAATGATAGACCAAAGGGATTATAAGACTCTCGGTATACGGGTATATTGGGCCTATGTAAGCGCATGAGTATACCCTAAGCTATTTATTTATATATATATATATATATATATATATATATATATATATATATATATATATATATATATATATATATATATATGAAGACTTTGACATGACAAATTTATGCAAAACATGTATCTAAAAATAATGTATATGTTTTAAGATGCTCATTTGTTTTCTGGAGCCCGTGAAAAATAAAAGAGGGTTAGACAGATTGGTTTTTGACGCTTAAGGGGGTAGTCTGGGATATTCTTTTCAAAAACTCGATTTTCCAAAAAGTGCAGATTCTTGTAGTAAATATATGTAGAAATGTTGTGGATACTATTATTTTGGTCAGAAAAATCGAGAACAGGTCAAAAAATGCAAATCAGTGCAAGAGTATCGAGCGCGCTAAACGTACATTTTTCGCGTTTTTTGGTCCTGAAATGCAGCCAAAAAGCTTCTAAAGAACACAGAGTGGCCCTTAGAAACGCTAGATTGGAAGCACAGGACACCTGTGAGGAAACTGAAGGTCCAATGTATGGAGCAGGCATCGCCAATTAAGGGTAAGAGGTCATTTTCATTAAAAAATCATGATATTTACGGTGTATTTTAGAAAAAAAACTTAGCTGAGTCTCGTGTGATGCTGGTGTTTCTCTCTCGCTCTCTACAATTTTTCTCTCTTTCGTTCCCCAAATCGTCTGTCGCTAGAAAGACGTACATTCCGTAAGGCACTGGAAATTTCCATGTTTGAGAGAGGCAGACACTGTATATAGTAAAAAAACTATTGGGCCGATCAGGCTGAAATTTGGATATGTTATTCTACACATGTATACCTTCAGTTTTCTCTAGAATTATGTTAATTGGTTAATAATTAACCCTTTATTTAAACAATTAACGTTAAAAATATATATATATATATATATATATATATATATATATATATATATATATATATATATATATATATATATATATATATAAATAAATAGCTTAGGGTATACTCATGCGCTTACATAGGCCCAATATACCCGTATACCGAGAGTCTTATAATCCCTTTGGTCTATCATTTATCGATAATGTATTAAAAATACTTTTATACTCTTTAACAGTATAATATTTTTATATTTACAATCATTTGTTTCTATTAATTGTTGAATGTAAAATTTTTGTCTATTACAAATATATCAAACATCAACACATTATTATGCTATGAATAAAATCAAAGTTGCGTTAAAGGTCTGAACGTTATTATAATAAATATAACAATTTAAATATTTTGTAATAATTACCGATAATTGACGGGTCGTTTATTCAAATGATTTCCAAAAATGTGATATTTAAAAAAAAGGAAAGGTAAATTGTATTTTCTTATTACTTATTAAACAAATGCAAGTAAGAGCAATTATATGAAATACCATAATTATTGATATAAAAGTATAACTAAAAAAATAGAAAACAGTATTTTTCAATAAGACAATAATGTTTCTAAAAAAAATCACCCATTTTCGTTATTCTAGAGTTGAGATAATGAAGGTTGAACAGAGTTAAATCCCGAAAAGCAGTTTTCTTGCCCGCGGTCCACCGCGCCTCCGCTGCCATTTTCCCACTGCCGTTTCCCCACTGCCATTCCCCACTATACTGCCTCGCTAGGCTCGAGGCTAGCACGTATACCTCTATTTCATTCATTTTTTATACAACAATAAAAAACTTCATACATATAATCCAATTCTTTTTTCATATACACTAACTATCTTAGTATATAATGCAATTTTCTTCAACCCTTAATATTGCAAACGGAAGACACAATAATTTTTCAAAAAGAAAAAAAATTTTTTGACCCACTGCTATCTAGCTAAAAAAATTTAATTTGACAATTATCACAAAAAGACTACATTTTCAAATATCCAATCGCAAATTGAATTACAGTTTTATTGCAAAAGTTACTGCATTTGTTTATACCGATATTTTTTTGACACCATTTTTAAAGACAATAAAGTTGAAAAATCTATATTTTTCGAGTTTTATATGATAGTAAAAAGATTGAGACCTCAATCGTCGCTTTTCACCGCTGAGATTCTGTAGAAATTGTTATACGGAAGCGCTTTCTTAGTTGTAAAATGGATTTTCTCGTTAACAATAAAGCATTTTTGGCTAAAATTTGGTACATATTATTATCATAACAAAAGCTATATTTTGTCAAAGTTTCAGACCCTAAGCTACTAATCTACACGAGAAATTAACAATTGAAAAATGCGTTTTTTGACAGTTTTTGATTTTTTGTTTATTAACAAATTGAGCACTTTTAATTTTACACCTGTCATTTTGTTCGTATTTTGAATACCTATAACTGTAATTTTTTTTATGATTTTATTATGCGAGTCTTGTTAGGCGTCAGAAATCGTTTTATCCAACCTTCTTTGATTTTTCACGGGCTCCAGAAAACAAATGAGTATCTTAAAACATATACATTATCTTTAGATGCATGTTTTGCATTAATTTGTTATGTCAAATTCCGGGTATCAATTAATGCAAATCAAATTATGTATTTGACTGGCCTATACGTTTATATTACTATTATTACTGGAGTTGGGATCGATATTATGTTAGAATCGATAATATTGGAACTTAAATCATTCATTCTTTATAGAATCGCAGCTTAATCGTTGAAAAAATAATTTTTTCTTCGCTTAAAAAGTGCACTTTTTTAAGATATTGTTAGCAGAATAGAATAAAATAAATAAATGTAAGCAAACGTAACAAAACGTAAAAAATTGTAATAAAACGTAACAAACCACAAAAAAACATTTCATTTCGGATATTTTCACAAATTTTTACGTTTTTATTTGTATTTTTATGTTTTACTATGTTTTTGTACGTTTAATTACATTTCATTATATCCCTTGTAATTTTCACTGATAGGTGACAAAACATACAAAAATCAAAAGATCTACGAAATAGAAACTTTAAGTTCTAGTACTAATTTCAGAACTAATTTCAATAATTTCCACCGTAAAAAATACGTAAGGAAAAAGTAATTTGATGGCCAAGAAGTATTAGTTTCCCCAGCTCCAGGTCGTAATTACATAAGAAACGCATGATTTAGGTTAGAATATTACAGTCTAGAGTATAAAATCGATCGTATCAATAAAAAACATAGCTCAAGAGCTTTCGAGACTATTTTTTATCGATTCTAGGGTAGAATATATACGTAAGAAATAAATATTTCGATGGCCCAGCAGTATTAGTTTTACGAGATTTAGGTCATAATTATATAAGAAATGCATGATTTAGGTAGGAATATTGCTGTTGAAAGCACAAAATCAATCATATAATTTAGAAACATAGCTTTAGACCTTTCCGGACTAATTATAATCGGATTCTATGATAGGAAATACATAAGAAATTAATATAATATTGTTAGATTTCATTATTTTTGACCTAGTATACCTGTAAACATCGAATTTTAAAACGTATCTTTGAATTTTCTACCACATGTGACTTCTATAATTTCTTTCTTAATTACTTATGAAAGAAAACGTGGTGGATAATTCAATAGTATATAGTTTTGTTAACAATTTGCCTGTAGCTAAATTTATTTACAGTGCGATTTGGGTTAAAGCGGGAACTTTGATAATTGTTTTTTTGTTTTCTGGACCGTTGAGCATCATTTTATGGCGAATTCAAATTATTTGTATGTACTATTTAAGTTTTACTTTTAAGGTAAAATTGTTCGTCCTAAAACCCGTATAAAACGTAGGGTGTCACTTTTAACTTTCGATATGCACATTCGTGGGTACGTTGTGCTAAATTTATTTGAACATTCAATCAAATTTTATTTATGGAGATTCTATGATTCTCAAAATTTTCAGTATTACAATTTAAATAAGAGAAAAATATTTGAGTCTAGTTTACAATTTGGTAATATTTAAGTTACGGAAGAGAATAATTTCTGAGATAAAAATTGTAACTGTGATTTTACCTAATTTATATGATAATCAAATAGACATGTTAAGGTACTTAATTCTTACAACTAACAAAGCGTCCTTACTTCCAACTCTACCTTAATATTACTTTAACTGAATTAGATGTAATAACAATTATTCAAATACAAATCTATTCACGCACGGGGCAAGAAAGGCAACCCGTTTGCTACTGGCCACAATGAGGATCACAAAAAATGTGGTTACTTAGCTTTCCACAAATCGCGTGTCGGCTGAAGCGGGTAACACTGGTATGCGAACAACACCGACAAGAATTTACAAAAAATTATGACTGGTTAACAAAAGAAAATTAAAGAAAATTAATTACGACTGAACAAAATAAGTTTTTGAAACAAGAGTTCAGAAGGAACGTTGCAGCACGAAAGGCAGCTACGCTTCAGTAGTTGCTCGCGTCTACGTCGCCCTCGTCCAGGCCGCGAGCTCCGGTGGCCCATCCGCGTCACTGCCTCGTGATTGGTTCTTTTCGACGTCGCCTGAATGACGGATTCGAGAACTGAGTCTCGTGTGATGCTGGTGTTTATCTCTCGCTCTCGACAATTTTTCTCTCTTTCTTTCCCCAAATCGTCTGTCGCTAGAAAGACGTACATTACGTAAGGGACTGGAAATTTCCATGTTTGAGAGAGGCAAAAAGACACTGTATATAGTAATGTCAAAGGTACATTCCTTGATAAAAGTTAAGTTGGCAATTACATAAATATACTGAGCCATCAAAAATAATAATTTTTCATCTAGAAAACTTGGAGTATTTGGCATAATAAACCGATAATACAAAATAAGGGGAAGGAGATGTGAGAGAGTGCATTTAGTCTGAAGATGGTTTACTTAACTTTTGGAATCGACGAGCGACTGCTCATAGCGATGTCAGTCTGCGGCGATTTGACATGCTAGACATTTCAGGAACAGTGGGGCTCCTCGCTTTTTTGAGGCGACGAGATGCATTTCTTCTTTGGCCTTTTGATGTTGGATATCGTCTGATTTTTGTCCCAAAAAAATTAATTCCGCATAAAAAGAAATTGAATCCTACGCATTATTTATTCTAAACGCGTTTTCTTAATCAGGACGCTAAATGTCGTAGTTAAGCAGCATTCGTCTTGAAATCGGCCTTTAAATCTTATTCGCGCGTGAGTAACAAAGGAAAGATCAAATATATGTTCACCGTGTTACAGTAGTATGTATACGATATCATTATTTTAATTCTATCAGAAATATACAAAATACTAATGTTTTCATATGTATAAAATAGAAACAATTATCTGAAAAAAAACAAATATTCACTTTGAACAGCTTATTTGCATGCTTACACAATTTTCAATTCAATCCTAAGTATGAAAATTTCATTCGTAGTACAGTAATCGGGCTGAGTAACCTTTATACTTATTATTAAGAAAATTCAAAAAAATTTAAATTTTGATTTACCATATTGGACCCGAATTTAAAATTAGGAAAATCTGACAGCATATTCATAATCCTGTATCATATTCATATTAGTGACAACTCCATACTCATATTAGAGACCCCTGCAATCCCTATATACCAATTTTCATGAAAATTAACCATTTTTAAACATTTTGGTTTGTCATTTTAAATTTTTAAAATATGATATCGGATTCATAGTCAGTAATTTTTATGGAAAACAGATTTTTAGAAAATTTGTGCTTCAACGTGTTAATATATAAAACAATAGTTTAAATAATTTATTTTAGTTTTAACTGCTCTGGTCCTGTATACTCCTCTCTAGTCTTATCTTATAGTTCTTTGTAATCCTCTTTAGTCCTCTTTGTTATTCGGATATGCAAAACCTCAGAGTACACGGAGTACAAATAGAAAACTAAGAATACGGAATTGGAAGAGGTCCAAAGATGACAGAATTTGGGAAAATTCTCTGAGAGGATTTTAGTGCCTAGCCCCTTGCTCGTCCCCTTAATGTGAAATTGTGAAGTTGCTTTGTAAGGATTTAAAGTAGCACTTTTCTTAGCAAATATAAAGTCCATATTGCATCGCACGTGAAAGACATTGAGCAATACGTAAAAATGAATGTTACCCTTCATTACCCCAATAAAGGTTAAATGTTTGAAAATCCGTCTTAGTAGTTAATGGACATGTCAAATGAGTACATGCCTAAAATCTCACGTTTTCAGACCCAAGAGTTTAAGTTAGGCGTTGTCGAGTTAGTGAATCGGCCAGTCAGTATGCTTAATATGGGGAGATAAATAAAATTTATTTATTTCAACATAATAAATTATCAATGTTATTAATAAGCGTATTATAATGATTTAATCACACTACTTACTCTACTGTATTTGCTATTAGTAATTGATTTTGGCAAAATAAATCGTATTGGTGATATCTTTGGCACAGATAATTTTTTTTTCTTTAAGCAATAATTAACAATTTCAAATACTCGTGTTATCAAATAGTCATATGATTTATCATCTGGGCAGCTAGTACAGAATCGATGTAACTTTTGCAAACCATTCTTGGAATTGATATTTTGTTTTCCCATATCTGAAAATATGCATGATAATATATTGACTTATTATCAGTGGTATTAGTAATTGCAATGAATATTTGGATGATTTAACAAGTTTAGTTCGGTTAATGTATAAGCCAAATTTTGTAATATTTGGTACATATTCGTACCACGTAGGACATAACCTATTAATTAGCCGCTAATTGAGGATCTATATATTTTTTGCATTTAACAAATTAATCATTTGTATATTATAGGTGTGAATATATCGTTCCAAGGTAGACATAAATAAAATAAATGACTCCATTGATCACCCAGAACAATCCATCTTTTATTCGGTTAAAAATTTTGCGACGTTTCGGGAGTTTTTTAAAAATACTCCCCTCATTATGGCTACACAAAAATAAAAAAACTTTATAAATAAAATACGACACATTAAAAAAAACGTATTACATGAAATTAGATTTACCATAAACGTATAAAAACTCATTGACGTCGTCGTGACAACTATGGAGCATGGTTGCGTGCTATAATGATACCTCTAAAAAAACAAATTTACGAAGCTTTTAAATTACTTGATAATAGAAATAAATAAAAGTAAAACTCATAACAAAAACCGTTAAGAAAAACTTACTGAAACTAGTAGAAACACACATACTAGAATTGGCTCTGAAGGACGGCAGTACGTACCAGCCACGCGAAATCACAAGCTGTTACATGGTCCCGAGTTCAGAGACAACTAAGTGCAAAATAAAACTCTCCAAATCCCTCGCAGTCTCCAAAATTATACTTTGGAGAGGGGTGTGTGGCTCCCAATTCGCTGAGCGAATGTACGCAGACTACAGAGTAACATAACGCACAAGGAGGTGGCAGCACAAATCGGAGCAGAAAGGCGAACGGGGAATCCCCGAAAGTCCGTCGACACAACAAGCAAAGCGCACACCTCCATGCATGTCTATAATTGCTAATTGCGTTATGTAATTATTGTTTTCTGCTAATAATTAATAATGTAAAAATTATATGGCTTCTTATGTACGCATAAATAATAAATATAGGAGGAAGAAGTATAATATAAATTCGCATTGTCTTATCAGCCAGCGTCATCACCTCGCTCTAGATCAGTGTCATTGCCTGAATAATACGTTTTGTCGGAAGAAAAACATTTAGTATACATTCTAACATCAAATTGTCTGAACTTCACTATCTGTTCACGTGTCTGTTTTTGCTTTTTCAAAGAAGAAGCTTTGTAATGGTAAAAAAAAAAGTTTTTCTAAGAACATGTTAGAAACATGTTTTGAAACATAAGGAATCGAAATACACTATTCTTAGTGTGTGTGTGTGTGTGTGGTGTGTGTGTGGTGTGTGTGTGGTGTGTGTGTGGTGTGTGTGTGGTGTGTGTGTGTGTGTCTGTGTGCATGCGTGCGCGCGTGCGTACATGCCTAATTGCGTGCGTGTGTGCGTGTATGTGTGTCTGTGTGTGTGTGTGGGTATGTGTGTGTGTGTGTGTGTGTGTGTGTGCATGTGCGTGTGCGTGTGTGTGTGTGTGTGGTGTGTGTGTGTGGTGTGTGTCTGCGTACGTGCGTGCGTGCGTGCATGCCTAATTGCGCGCGTGTGTGCGTGTATGTGTGTCTGTGTGTGTGTGTGTATGTGTGTGTGTGTCTGTGTGTGTGTGTGTGTATGTGTGTGCGTGTGCGTATGCGTGTGCGTGTGCGTGTGTGTGTGTGTGTGTGTGTGTGTGTGGTGTGTGTGTGGTGTGTGTCTGCGTGCGTGCGTGCGTGCGTGCGTGCGTGCGTGCGTGCGTACGTACGTGCGTGCGTGCATGCGTGCGTGCATGCCTAATTGCGTGCGTGTGTACGTGTGTGTGTCTACGGTAAAATTTATTGTACCAGGGATCATTTTTTTTATTTTTTTATAGGCAGGGGGCATAATAATAAATTTTCCAGTTTTTCGGATTAGTTTTTGTTTATTAGCGGTTTCTCGATTTTTTGGCATTAGTTGTTCGTGCTTTTCGTATGTTAGAAATAATATCATCGACCCAGTGTAAATGCATTTTAAAGGGCATAAAATTTCCTATCTTTTAGCACTCGAAATTTTAGATAAGGTGTTTCCTTTCTTTTTTTATACACGGAAACGTCATTTTATGTTAGAATGGTTATTTCTATGAAATATACGATGGAAAATTCTTGAAATAATTGAAGTGATTCGGATAATGGAGACGATTATTCTGTACAATTTTTGAGTCATTTTATTTTTCTTTAATACACGAGAAAAAAATCATTCTGTAAAAAGAAATTAATTTTGTATGACACACGATAACTAGAGTAAAAGGGCATAATTCCTTCTGAAATCTTTCAAAAAGATAGCTTTCGATTATCTCTCGGCTAAGTTATTTGTCAAGATCATGAGGACATTTATTTTTCGATATATTCGAGGTTATATTTTTTTAAACAAATTTTAAGATTTCTTATTTCTTTGGTATTGCACTGCAATTTTTAACCAATGATCACGTATTTTTTCGTCTTTCGGTCAAGAATTTTGTTAAAATAAGAGTCCTGAGAGGGCACTCTCTCTCCCTGTTCCAGACTCAACGACTTTCTCCGCCTTCGGTAGTATGCTGCCAGTCGCCGCCGCTCACAGACAGAGCTCAACGCGCGTACCACAATCACCTCGTTATTTTCTTTTCTTTAACTAGTTCTGACGTTATTTAATAAAGCTTCGGTACTTAGACTAATACCTAGATTTCGGTTATTTTGTCCATCTCACCTGATGCCATCAAATTTAAATCAAGAAGTATTTTCAAGATTCATCGAATCGTTTTTGTTTTATAATGATTTTTCATTTCCTTTGGTATTTTCTTTTTCAAAATATCTTTTATCGTAGATCTCTCGCGTATTATGCGGTAATGATAAATCAACTAAAGCTCCTTTTTGTACGTATTTCGATGAGGATTTGAAATCAAGCAGAATTTTTTAGATTTATCGATTCAGTTTTGATTTATGATGTTTTATCATTTTTATGATCTTAATGTTTTTTCAAAAAAAAAATTACTTGCTTTTATCTTGAGAATTATGCGGTATATTTTGGTCATTAGAAGCTCTTTTTTACTTTTTGATAAAGTTTGATACAAAAAGAAAATTAAGAATCATCGATTCGATTTTGTTTTATACTACTTTTACATTTTTATAGTATTTTTGTAATTAATGAATAAATCTGTTGTTCATAAAATAGAACAAAGTTACAAAAGAATGAAAAAATTTTAGTTGTAAAAGTTGTCGCGTCCAGAGTATGGACCCACAACAACTTGTCGTCAACAAGATCCATATATGACAAAAGTGACTTATCATACATAAACTAGCTTATTGACCTTCACTATTCGGCCAGTATCCTACCTTGCCTACATCATACTCCACGGTAGCATACTCATCTACCTCAATATTTCCCGAACTACATTCCGCGACTCTATATCTTCGTCGCCCCCTCCTCGAGTATGCATAATTAATTCCTAATTTAGGCTAAGCATGCGACCCTCGCGAGATTATATAAGCATGTACGTACCAGTTTGTTATTTGACATTTCACTTGTAAAAGGGACACGCCCTTATACTTAACTTTGTGCTTCTTATACAATAAATTTGATCATAAATTTATCCCACCACCATCTCGAGCACGAGACCGCCCGCAGCCCAGCGCAGTCAAGCCGAGCCGACTATAGGGAACCAAAGCCTACGCACACATACAACGTAGGTCCCTAAATACATCACTATCCTCTCCTATCCTGTCGTAAATTTGCACTTCCTATTTTTACCGCCATCATATTAAATGTCATTTTCGCTATCCTGCTTTTGCTAACCCCTCGACTCTTAGATAAATTACGCAAGTATTGACCGAAACTAGAGGCGAACGCGATTTAATTTCATATTAACTTCGCGTTATATATTGCTTACGAGCGACGTAACAACTGGGGGGCCACTCTCCAAGATAATTTAATAGCAATTAGCACAGATAGCAAATTTTCTTTTAGAAATTCAAAAATGGCCAACATAGAGTCGGAAACGAAATTAAGAAATGAAGAGGCCACTGATATCATAAAGAAACATGTAACGATAACCGATCCGAATTTTTTAGCGGGCAATTGCGAAACAAATTTAGGAGAATGATTAACATTTTTACAGCAACGATATCAAGTCGCGAGCAAATCGATTACGGAACACGTTGAAGAAGTAAATACAGTTTGCAATTTTTTACAAGACTATATTGATATATCAAAAGTGCATGACGAATGTGAAGATGCTTTGATGATAGACATACAAAACTAATTCATAATAATATTAATTGCAAAGAAATTATAGAGATGCAGTCGAAATCATTCCAAAATTTAATGGTTACAACATTCCACTTAGAATATTCTTGGACGGATGTAGAGAAACGCGAAGTATGATACCGCCGTGTAACGAGCCAGATTTAGCGAGATTAATAAAAATGTGCTTATCCGGGTAAGCATTAAAAAGTGCACAGCAAAGAATTTTCTATAATATGGAGGCAATTATAATCTTTTTTAATCGTACCTACGGTTCTGCAAAACGTTTTCACGAATTATTGGGCGAGCTAGCAGTCATGATGCAAAAATACGACGAAAACGTAATTTCCTTTTCAAATAGATTAAAATCAGCCGCACAAGAAGTATACGAAGCTGTGTTACACGGAAAAATGCATAGACCGGATCTTAAATTAGAAATAGAAAAAGATAGTGTAGCATAATTTATTCGCGGTTTGCAATGGATTATGAAAGGGCGAATGGGGACACCCGAGTCTCTGGAAGCCGCAATGGACCAAGCAATTGACATACAGCGCAATTATGCATGCCAAAATATAGACGAACAAATGAACATACCACAGCCTCCTACACAAACAGAAATTAGCGAAATGAATCTGCACAAATTAACTTAGTCGATAGCAAAAAGTCAGAAGCGTGTCAAATATACCACAAATCGGGTCACACGACGCGTAATTGCTGGTACCGCACCAATGGCGCCGATGTTTCAAAGGCGCCGGTCACTCCCCAAACAAGCATCTAGGCCACGCACGACCGTGAAAATTAATATGGACTAACTCCCAGGGGCGGCCGCAACCTGTCACACAGCCATGGAAAACACCTGAAAACAAAAATCAATACTCCAACTATGTTCCCTCTGTCAATGTACCTCAGCCAAACCAAGCCCGCAATGGTGCAACTAAAGTATGTAATTATTGCAAAAAGGCCGGTCTTTGGAAAAGCGAATGTAGAAAGCTTGCATATAATAACAACATGCGAGAAATGCAGCAGGGAAACGAAAACGGGTTCCCGGAGAATGACGAAACCAGGGAAATCCCACAACCCCAGCGTCAAAATTATCCGAGAAACAATCAGCAATACAGTTAATAAAATAGATTGTTTTATTAAGCATTAATAATTATTCACCAACTATTATGCTAAAAACATATTGCTACCCGTAACCGTTGTCGCTAATGCTAGACACCCGCGCTGGGCCAGCACTTTTCAAAATTTCAAAAAGCCGCATAATGTTCGAGTCGATGCTAACGATTTTTTAGAACTAACTGGTATAACAAAAAGTAGAATAAACACTTGTTGCAAAATTCCAATGCAATTTCATGATTTAACATCTTATTTTCACTTAGTACCAGATGATTTTCCTATTGAGGAAGTCGGACTACTCTGAAGTGAAATCTATATTAATTATGATGCATACATTAATTATAGAGAACAATATTTTATAATTGATAATTATAAATTTCCTCTAAAATTACCATCAATTAAAAATGAAAAAGTACATAAGTTTTTAACCGCTACTTTTACTAAAAACACAGAACAGCACGTAAAATCGAAGACCAAACCTTTGCCAAATTCAAACTTAAAATATCGCAATTCGCAAAGTCAAAAATCATATACGCAAATCACCTCCAATTCGAAATCCGAAAAATAAAAATTTTACTTATAAAACCGAGATTCTAAACCCCGAAAATCATAATTCGAAATTTGAAAATAATAATTTAAGCTAGCAAAATAAAAAACATAATATTTCTAAATTCGAAAATCAATTGAACTCTGAAATTCGGAAACCCAAATCGCGGCAGAAGCATGACCCGTATACTCCTAGCAAACTACCGCAAAAATGTACCAAAATTCGGATTCCGAAATTAGAAAATGAAAAAGCAAAAAGTAATATTTTTAGTTCTTGTTTCAGAAAAACGAAAACAACGCCGTTAGAAACAAATAAGAAATTGCTCATAGAAGCTGATCCAAAATCACTATTAGAAGCAAATAAAAAATTGTTCCTATATACAAATCTGGAGAGAACAACAATATATCTAATTATAGACCTATTTTATTAATATCGAATGTAGCTAATATTTCTAAAAGAATTATCTATAACAGTATTTTTCATTTTATTGAAAAGAGTAATATAATATTTGAACACCAATTTGGTTTTATGAAAAGAATAGGTACAAAGAATGCTCTAAAATATATAACAAATATACTATAGAATAACTTGGATCATAGTAAACCGATACTTATAACTTTTCTTGATTTAGCGAAAGCTTTTGATACTATAGATCACAAAATATTATTAGACAAACTTTATTGTATTGAGAGTATTATTATTTCTCTCCATATTTTTAGGAATTGGATTTGGGAAGCACAAACGTGGGAGAATAACCCTGGTCTTCAGAAAAAAATTCTCAACTCATAATTAAAATTAAAAATAAACGTCAACGTTTCGTCCCTGGTGGGGACCTCTTCAAGCCATTCGAAAAATACTGGTCATACCATACTAAGTAAAAAATATCAATTAAATATCACATGAGACAAACGTGTCTCTCTCGTTATAAGTATTGTCAGTCTATTTTCAATACTTATAACGAGAGAGACACGTTTGTCTCATGTGATATTTAATTGATATTTTTTACTTATTATGGTATGACCAGTATTTTTCGAATGGCTTGAAGAGGTCCCCACCAGGGACGAAACGTTGACGTTTATTTTTAATTTTAATTATGAGTTGAGAATTTTTTTCTGAAGACCAGGGTTATTCTCCCACGTTTGTGCTTCCCAAATCCAATTCCTTTATTGTATTGAAATAAGAGGAAAGGCGTTGGATCTATTTCCAAGTTATCTTAATAATACATATCAAGTAGTAAAAATAAATGATAATGAAAGCTATAACATGTTAATAAATACAGCTGTTCCACAAGGTACAATATTAGGACCTCTACTTTTTATACTATACATTAATGATATCTTGAAAGTGACCCCCCTAGAGGCAACACTGTCATATGCAGATGACACTGCAATAATAGCCACTGGTGATACTTGGAGTGAAGTGCAAGAAACTATGAATAGGTATTTAATAAAAATTGATAAGTGGTGGGCAGTTAATAACTTATCTTTAAATGTTGAGAATAATGTTTTTATGGCCTATGGTAACTACAGCGATAGTGTTCCACCTCAAATAAATATAAAGATTAACGAGAGATATATAACTAGAGTTGAAAAGTGCAAATATTTAGGTCTAGTATTTGATTACAATCTAAAGTGAGATAAATATGTTCAATACATAATACAAAAAACGAAATATCTAGTCTACATTTTTTATAAAATTGCCAAATCAATGCCAATAGAAACATTAATAATGATATACTATGCCTTTTTTATAGTATATTAAGTTATGGAATATTAGCTTGGGGTGAAGCTTATAGAAATAATAGACATTTATTGCAAAAATTACAGAAAAAAATTTTGAAAATAATTAATAAGAACAATACAACAACTATTTATATTTGAGGCACTAAAGTATCATTACTCAGACCTAAAAAACTCATATCTCACATCATCCAGTATTTCGAGGAAAAAAAGGTTAATTATACCTAAAAATAAGAAAAGGGTTAGCGACAAAATTAGTTATAAAAAAGAAATTATGAATTTTAACAATTTACCAAATTAGTTTAAAACTTTAGATATAGATAGATTACTTATAAAAAATTGTTAAAAAATTTGATAAAATGTAATTAAGAATCACTGTGATACTTTTATTACTTTTGTATACATATATTATGTAAGATATCAATTTATATAAGTATACGAATAATTTTATAGTAACTTAAAATTTTATATGCATAGTTTTTAAGTTAGTTTTCGTTTTTTAAGATAGTTTGAAGTATATATATTTTTTATATTTTTGTTAAATTTTCCCACTATTTTGTAATACCGGACCTGCGTATAGGTAACTAGTTTATCTCCGCAGAGTTTTGCAGTTAATATACATATTGTAATTCTTATCTGTTTTTGAATAAATGAATAAATTTAAGACATAAAAAAGCTATAACGCCGGTAAGGTTGATATCGTCTCGTCATTTCACATGACTATTAATTGAAAATACAAAATTTTTATTTACAATTGTCAATCAGATTATAACGGAGGTGTTTATTTAATAAATAATCCCTATTTATTATGAGAGATAACAGCTACCAAATTCTGGCGCACGTCTCCCTAGTGCACCTCAGGTGGTTTTCCATTCGACACCTCCCGATATTTGCGAGCGTCTCCGCTCGCTTTCTCCGCTGGAACTTCTTATCTGCTTCGGCGGTGTGTCCAGCTGCCCAGCGATGAACGTTTTTCACGCGACTGCAGGGTAAGTGAGAAAGAGGACCCATGAGGGTTACAGCACACGGAAGTAAGAACGCGCGAATGTAAAATCAGATAAATATATTTAATCGATCTCAATATTAGCCATGCACGGCGAAGTTGCAGGTGGGGTCGCGGCCCCAGTGGTGGCGCGCAAGAGGAGGACGTTCCTCGCTCAAGCACCGCTGCACTCGGACGCGCAATTACATATAGCCAGGACCATAACCCTGGCCGCTGAGGTTCGCACTTACTTTGTAGCCGGCGTGGAGCTCTTCGTAGCTCACGAACAGCGCATCAACCGTCGGAAATCTCGCGACTATGTCTCTCTCTCTCTCTCTCTCTCTCCCTCTCTCTCTCTCTCTCTCTCTCCCTCTCTCTCTTTCTCTCACTCTCGCGCTCAGGCAACTCCTGTCGTCGCGAGCCTCTCGCATTCGTCGCCGTGGTAGCTGTCTGTAGGTACACCTTAACCCACACTCAGCACGCTCACTCTCGAATATCGCAGCTTTCCTCCCTACGAGGTTAGGGCGCACGCACGCAACAACAGCCGAGATCCGCCTGGCGACCGCGTGGACACCGCCTGCGGTCGCGGCGCCGGGGATGGGACCTAATTACTCGGACATTCGTATGTTGGAGCGAAATTACGATTCGTCACAAGATATAAATAGCTAACTATATCTCATTATGAATCATCATCTAGGTGAGTCATTTTATATTAACTTATAGTTTCTCAACTATA
The DNA here is from genome assembly GCA_949152435.1 of Gastracanthus pulcherrimus. NCBI lineage: Eukaryota > Metazoa > Arthropoda > Insecta > Hymenoptera > Pteromalidae > Gastracanthus > Gastracanthus pulcherrimus. The sequence continues at coordinate 87,633,666 of OX424576.1, forward strand.
ACTCATAACATACATTACAAGCGCGGTATAGTGATTAGATTCGTTGAGTTGTACGTGAAAAGTTTATGTTCAAATCCTCGTCCGATTTTTTCATTTTTTTTTTCATTATAAGTATATATTTCTTTTCGTGGATTGATTTAAACACATTATAATGCTAAAATAAAAAGCTCTATATTTGTTTAAAAATATTTAAAATGTAAAATACTTTAAAATCTGTAATTTTCTGTAAATTACTGCAATTTTTAGTAATTGTTTAGAATTATTGTAATTTTCTGTAACTTACTGTATTTTACTGTATGTTTTTGTGATTTATTTTGAAATTGCACGCTTTCAGATAGAAAATTACAGACAATTTCAGAAAATTACAGCAAATTACAGAATCTTACAAAAAAATACAGTAAGTTGCGGAAACTTATAGTAAATTACAAAAATTTATAGATAATTACGAGAAATTACAAAGAATTATAAAAATTTACATAAAATGTCAGAAATAATTCCACCAGGCGGTATCTTAACGTTTATACAAATAGTTGATGATGCTATGCATTTAACAGATTTTATTGGTTTAAATAGCAACAATTTACAATCTTTATTTTAAAATTTATATATTAATATATCATGTATGATAATTTTAAATTATGTAAAATAATGTATTTAATTCTATCAAAAAATATTTATTTTAAACAGAAAAAATAATCCAATAAAATTAAAGAAGTACCTAGTAATTTTAAAAATAATTTTATTTTGAGCTTTAGCTGTATCAGAGTATAAGTACTTTCATAAGTTATTATGATATATATGATTTTATGAATAATAATTTAATAATTAATTACGATTGAATAATGGGTTGGTAATAAATAAAATATACAATATTGTAAGAATACTTGATTTGTATATTATTTACTATTTAAATAATGGATATTTATATTTTTATTTAATTTATTATGTTTTCAGCGAGGTACCTAAATGAAAGACAGAAATAGGGAAACTGAAATTATTCATATATGCGTATTGTAACGGAGAGAAATAGACGCGGTGCGTGGGGTTCGTCGCGTGTCTTACTCGGCACAGTTAAGTGTCGAGTCTCGATGAGGTTGGGACGTTCGAGAGAAAAGACAAAGGATAGGGTTGATGTTCGTTTATTAGTGGACTCGGAGAGAGAGGTGTCTGTCGCGATCTGCTCGTGTGCTTACAGGTGCGCGGGTCCTCTCCAACTACCTGTGCACGTCTGTCCAGAGACGCGCTCATTTCTCGCGCGAGAAGTTGCGCGAGATAAGGATTGTCCGTGTCAGCGCTTCGCGCTGCTCTAAGCAGACATGAGATCCTCATGTCTGTGTGACAACGTACGCTAGTGTGCGTACGTTACACGTTCAAGGGGCCGCGCCACTGCCTCAGTGGCTCTATGACGTGTGTGTACGTGTAATGTTGTGTGTTAGATAATCGCTGTGTATACAAAAGTATGTGTGTCTCTCTCTCCTTTCCTTCGTTTACATTGTCGATTTGATTATACTATATTTTGATTATACATTATTTTGATTATAAAATTTTGTATGCGCGATTATTTTACTTTTGATATAGTTCATGACATTTGTTGTTGTAATATAATTTTAATAATAATAATACACAATCCACTCATATCCCATTCTATAGTGTACTAGTTATTTTGATAGTTACTAAGTGTGACTAAATTATTATATAAAATTGGATACATATCTTTTTGCTATTGATAGTCTACTCGAAATTCTAATCTAATCTAATCTAATCCAACCAAAGTACCAAAATACAAATGCAAGGATAATAGAGAATAACTGTACTGATGTTACCGATTAAAATTTCATGAGAACTGCCCAGACAAGTTAATTTCGTTAATGTTATAGAATAAAATGTTCATAAAACTTATTTATAGAAGTTAATTGTATCGATATTCGAAAATACAAAAATATTTAGCTGCAACATTCATACTTGCATACTACATGCCCTCTCATCACTCCTTGTGCAGACAGAACGAAATAGCACGCGCGCACTAATTTCACTGTACTGCACTTGTCTTCCTGCATCTTCATACGGCGGAAGCTTGCGTCGCGCCGGTCAATGGCCCTGGCGCTTCGTCGTTCGTATATGATGACTTCGTTTTTTCTTTAGGCAAGCTTGTTGATGTTTGTATAATAAATGATTCACTTCTCATTTTGATGTGCTCTTTGTAGCTCTGCCAATACTTTATTTGTTGATGTTTGTCCTCTTTCATTTTGATTGTTACTAAATTCCTGGAACCTGTCTTGATGTCGTTTCGGCCATTTAGTTGCACTAAAAGCTTGCGCGTTTTCTGAGCTCCCTTTGAGCTTGGCTGCAGCGGCGGGCTCCTGCGTATCCTAAAATCGGTGTCTGATCGATTGAAGCGCCCTTGTTATCTCTGCTTCTGCTGCATCTGATTTTTATCAGTTCTTTTTGTTAATATAAGGCCTTTATTTGTGGCCATACCCTTACACTCCTGTGTGCGAAATGTCTTTGGCGAGGTGCTGACGATTTTGCGCGTGTGGTGCTGTCGTCGGCGCAACCTTGCGGGCGATAAGGCGCTCCCATGAGCGCATTCGTCGGCTTCACGTCACTGATCCAGATGATGGCCTTCTCAGAATGATAGCCAGATCCTCCGCTGGCGTGCAGCTAGGTACTGGTTATTTTTATTTAAAAGTCTTTATTCCGTTTTTATGTCGGGTCCGCTTTGCTGATGACTCTGAAACTTTCTAAAACGTATTAGAAAAAAAGAGGACCCCCCTTCCCCCGGGAAAAATCGATTTACAAATTATCAATATAGCAATTGTTACTCCTGTAGCGATCAATTTGCAAGGTTGCATTTAATTTTATTGCTTTTGGTAATAGAAGAGGGAAGAGTATGAAACGTCAAAGGGAAAATTGGGCCATAAATGAAGTTATTATTAAATTTCTCGATTATATATTAATTTTACTCCGCGTCATTATTATTTTAATTTTGAAGGTCGTTGATTTTCCGCTTGCTAGTGTTGGTTATTGTGCTCTAAACGTTTGGCCCTCTGCGTGTGCATTGGGTAGGTACTGAATTAGGTTGTCACTCCTATACCGATAGCTTCAAAAATTTGATTATTGTTGTTTTCAATAAATTATTTTGTGTATTGTAATGAAAAAGTATACTGTTATGTGTGTTTCTAAAATTTGACTTAATTGTATGGAATGTCGACAAAAAAAATGATTCTATTATCCCGTGTACGTGTGACAAATCTGATTGTTTAGAGTAATCAATCAAAAATTGTTTGTGATTTTCTTACTTAAGCGGCACGCCGCGCAGCCCTCGGTGCTTCCATGTTATTTCTAATAATTGGGCTTTAAGCATATAAATAAGAGCTCCAGGTGAGAACTTGGCGGAGTTAAGCGGGAGCCGGATAACCCAGAAAAATTCCGCCTTTACATGAGCTCTATAGGCTCACGAATAATTTATTTACTTATTATTTCCCTACGTGTATTTTTAATTCGACAATACAGCAAATGGGGCACGTTTTTGTACCCGTGCGATTCAATTGAGCGATTATGGTCGTGTATTTACGTTATTGTTTTTTTTTTGTAACGGAAAGATATAGAATATATGCGTACGTTACCCTTTGCAAGGGCCCGTCAACATCATGATGGAATATTTGTTAATAATGATCAGAATGATCGAAATCTAGTATTCTCTAGTGCTTGTATATTTTCCCTCTTTTTTTGTTACGATGATGCTCTTGTGCGTTACCATGGCATTTGTTAATGCCGGGCCATTACGCCGACCGGTTTCTGATCTCGCTGCAGCTCATACACTGACGTCAGGACTGGTGAGTCTGGTAAATTTTCACGGCCGCATGCACACTGGCATTGTAAACCTCAAAGCTACGACGCGGCTTGAGCGCTTTCACTGTAACTTGCGCGGTGACGTCAGCACCGATAAGCCACGAGACACCTAGGCAGCTTGGACGCTGCTGTGCGATCTCGTTTCTCTGCATTCTCTGCAGATTGACTGCTAGCCTCCTTGAAGTCTCTTTTTTGTTTTTCCTTTTTTTCTGTCCTTATGGACTAATTTTTTTTTTGTAAATAGATTCTGCTTTTTCTATTCGAATTTTTTTTTGACATTTCTAATAACCAATTTGACTTTTTCCATCTATATTGTTGGCGTTTAAATAATTTTGCCTTTTTAACTTGATTGATTTCTTTTTTTGTCGTTTGATTTCCTTTGAAAGGGTGCTTCTACACTTGAGTTAAAAAAAATTTGACTTCTTCTTTATGTTGGTGTAATCTTGAGCATTTGAGTAAGTTTATCGAGATTTTCTTTTGCGACGACTGAACGTATTACGTTCAGGGGGGCCGCAAAAATAAGAAAAAAGGACTATGGTTCATCCTCACTGTCACTCTCAACTTCTTGAATGGCTACCTGTTGTGGCGGATCTTTTATCGTTGTGGCCCTTTTAAGTTTATCTAAACTGATAATTCTAGTAATGTTGTCGTTTCTTATTTTTGCCTTTTTAGAAGTATAGTCAATGCTAATAATTTCATAGGGGCCCTCATAGTCACGGTCGTATTTGCCCATTTGTGGCTCTTTAAGCCTATAAACCATCTCGCCTTCTCTAAAATACTGCACATTCAGCTTTCTGTCATAATAATATTTAGATCTATATTTGGCCTGGACCAAATTTATGGCAGCCAGTGTTTGTATTTCGGAGAGGTTGTTAATTAGGTCAACCATATAATCTCCATACATAAGAAAATTTTCTTTTGGTGGAAAGCTTGAAAGTGTGCGTGGTTTTTGCCCAAATACGAGTTCGTGTCGAGCAAAATCTGAAGAATCGTGCGTTGTGCAATTGTAGGCGTGCTGACAAATAGGCACCCATTTGCTCCAGTCCTTGCGATTTTCCATGTATTTCTTTAAATATTCCGTCAGTGTATGTATTTGTCTATCCTAAAGATATGACAAAATTCATTCAGCAGCCTATTTTGGAAGTGCGTGCCCTGGTCTGTTAGCAATGCCGCGGGTGGTCCAAAATAGCAAATGACTCGCTCTGTGAATGCACGTGCGACTTCTTCTGCGCTCGCACGCATAACTGGAATTAGGATGGTGTATTTTGTTAGACAATCCTGCAATGTAAGAATGTATTTGTAACCTTCTTCCGAGTCTCTAAGTGGACCATAAAAATCCATAGACATTTTCTGGAAGGGTTTGGACGGCGTGTCCGTTATTACTAGTGGTAGTCGTGTTTTTACCCGTACAAGCTTATTGGTCTGGCATTCTACACATCCTAGCACAAACTGGCATATATCTACACGCATGTTGCGCCAATAATAGTCTTTGGCGATTTTGCTGAAAGTTTTGTTTGTGCCTCTGTGTCCACCGATCGCTGCTTCGTGATACTCTTTGATCAGTCTGTAGCGATCTATTACAGGAGGAATAGGCAAGTTGTTTAAAAACAAAACCGCTATCAGCGGCAGTCCTTCCATTTGATTTTCAAACAAATCAATGAAGGTGGTCCATTCAGACATAGATAAAATGGCTAAATCTTTTATTATACCAAGACTTTTTATGTTTTGACCACAAATCTGATTTTTTAATGTTTTCAAGCATTTATTTAAATTGGACTTAAGTGCTTTGTAATTAATGCTAACTTTGACAAAAAGTCCCAGCAATTTGAAGTCTCTACATTGCGATACATGCACGTCGGCAATTTTGTGATGTATTTTGGCAATCTCATTGGTATTTATATATCTCCGTTCCCTCAATGCCTGTGATATTTCAGTATCGAAAAAGTGGTCGGTGGTTAAGAGATAGACAATATTTTCTTTGTATTTAAAAGGGTGCTCATCAAGCGCTTTTAACTTTGCGAACCGAGATGGCTCTTCATCGCCCAGCAGAGCTCACGGCGGCTTCTCGCGAGGTGGCCTTGCATTGACAACGAGACACCGTTCGAGCGCGTCTGTGTGCGCCCGTGCAAGAATGCCAGCCTCTCGTACGGTGCACGCATCCGATTGCGCGCTGCCGGAGTTTTGTGCATGTATTGCAGAGTGAGAGCCGGAGTGTGGCTCTTCGCTTGAAGGCGATTCAAAATTATCTTCGATAGAATTGAAGTTTTCTTTTCCATTTGTGGGGGGTTGTCTTGAGCCCTTATCTGACTCATTGCCACCATCATAATTTTTCCCATTAATTATGCTCTCTGCATCTGATTCTGCATCTGTTCGAATATAGGGGGTGAAGTGATCCCCATACATTTGCAGATGTATATAGTGTTCAGTGGTGTTTACTATAATGTGCCAAAAATCTACATTCTTAAGTGCTGGTGAATGCAAATATTGCTTAAGTGCTGGCGAATGCAAATATTTTGACTAAATTCTTGTGCAAAAATGTATGCGCAGTTCGCATTGCCTCATTTGGTTTTTGAGCTTAAAATCTCTCGCGCTTCCTCTGCATCCCCGCATGTTGGTAGCGCTGGAGAGTGAAGCAGAAGCTTGCGTAATTCCACAGCTGATATGCTCAGCTATTTGACTTTTATCAAGGAGTAAGACAAGCAGTTGCCGGGTGGCTGTGACGGTATATCGTCGCTGCGAACTAAGGTCGCGTGCGGGTCGGCGCACCATTCTCTCGGCTCGTAAGTTAGAATATCGCCTCTATATGATGACTCAGCTGATAGTAGCTTATCAGAAGCAAATTTTGAGTCATTGGTGTTTCGAGGCACATATGTAAAGTCATCTGTATTTCCTTGTTCATACGGCCCAATGTCGGGAAATTCATTTTCTTCTGATTGCTCTTCCCTCTCCATATCTGCGGTAGGAGTAAGTTTTGCCTTACTTTTATTCTCTATTTCCCTTGCTATTCTTAGAGCATTTTCATGCTTTTGAATAATGATTTTTCTAGAGAAAACTCCCTGTGTCTCTCTTAAATCTATTATTGGTATTGATGCGGGTGCATTTATTTCATGTGGGAGATGGCTCGCAGCTTCGCTAATTTGATCTAGCGGTGACGTTCTACTCGGCTGAGGTATTATCTGCATACTTATATCAGTATCAGAATTCTTCTCGTCAAGCGTCGGCGACTCGCACCGTGCTCGCTGTGCATCTAGCGTTTTGCCACCAGAGCTCTTGCGTTCAAGACGATTGAAGTCGGGTGTGCTGCCGGGCTCTGTGTCGGCTTCCCATACATTGATCTGCATGCCATTTCTCCCTTTAATGTCGCGCTCTTATATATCGACAATTAGCCTTGCACGTAATTTCTTTGCGAAATCTGGCAAGATTTGTTTAATTGGCGTGCGGGGCTCGCCGTGATGTTCCTGCCCTCGAGAGTGTGAGGGGCAGCTGTCCACCGATTTTTCTGGTATATTAGAATTTTTGTGCAAATTTGGGGGTGCAATTTGCACTATTTCAGCAGTGTCCATAACTCCGGGCTGCACACTTATGATTTCTAAAGGCGGCATGTTTTGATTTGGAGCGATTTCACTCTCTGGTGTGAAATTAAATTGAGGCAGTGAGCGATTAAGCGACTGTGGTTTGATCGCTTTCGCAACGGCTGCAGTTGGTGTGCTTGTAATTTTCACACCCTCGCGCAGGCCTTTTTCTTTGCGTAACCTCGCCAATTTATCGTCTGTTTTTGCCTGACTAAGTATCTGCTCTTTATCTTTGTTTAAATTATAAGGCAAAAAATGCGCTTGTTTTTCCTTGGTGTATTTGGATTTTTCTGCTTTCCTTAATTCAGGAGTAACAGAGTTGTAATTTGAGGTACTCGTATTTTTTGTGAGTGACTGTATTATGTCTGTAGCTGGTGCTTCAGTAGGCTTGACTATCTTGTATGCTTCGATAGAGGCACGTAGGATGTCTAAAATTTTCCCACGTTCGTGCGGGCCCAGTCGAAATTTATTTTTTCCAGTCGTCTCTATATCCACATTTGTCAGTACACAGGCGAGTTGTATTTCGTCTGTGTAGTCAAGCTTATAAATGTCTTCCTTGCCTTCGAGCTGCGTCAGCCAGCGTATGTTTATCAGCCCGTCTTCTCTGAAAATGTCGCCGGTAGTCAAGCATAAAAAGAAGCCGTCTTTGGTATTTCTCACAGCTAACACATCACCTTGCTTAAATAGAAGTGAACTGCTCCTGCGGTTCTTCTTGCAAGTTTTTATTTTATTAGATGTTTCTGAGTCTGATCTGACTTGTTTGATTTTTCTGTCTTTGTCGATGCCTTTTTTCTTTATGGCTCGTGAGGCAAAAATTCTTGCTGGTGGCTGGTCCAGCTCGGCCTCGCTGTCCCCTTCTTCTTGCGCATCTGCAAGCTCATAAAGCTCCGCTCTTGGGCGATCGGGATTCTCTTCTCCTTCTGCCAAAACGGGATTGCGTGATAGTGCATCAGCATTCGAGTTTATGATGCCCGGCCGATAAACTATGTCAAATGTATAGCCACGTAATGCAGCTTTTAATCTATTAAAACGGATGTCTGGTTTTTTAGTGGTATGAAAGTGCTTGAGCGGCTCATGATCTGTAACCACTGTGAATTTCCTGCCGTACAGATAAGGTCTGAACTGGTCTTTCGCAATTACGATCGCCAGCAACTCCTTATCGTATGTGATGTATCGTAATTCACTTCCTTTGAGTGGTCTGGACGTAAAGGCGCATGCAGTATCTGAGCCAATGATTCCTTGGCTAAGCACCGTCCCAAGTGCGTAATCGGAGCTATCACACGTGACAATAAATGGCTTGGAAAAATCTGGTGCAGCTAGAACTGGCTCGCTGCACAAGATCCTTTTCAGTTCAACAAAAGCTGACTGCTGTGCCTCTCCCCATTCAAACTTGACGCCTTTGCGCAGCAGTGTTGCCAGTGGCCCCGCGATTCCTGCGAACTTGGGTATAAACTTTCTGTAATACCCAACAAAGCCAAGCCATTGTTTGACTTTTTTCGCATTCGTCGGCACCAGGTATTTTTCCACTGCCTCAAGCTTCTTGGGATCTGTCCGTATCTTGCCTCCCCCCACTATGTGTCCGAGGACAGAAGCCTCACGTTTCAAAAACTGACACTTCTTGGGTTCGACCGTGAGATTGGCGTCTAAAAATCTTCTCATGACTCGCCTGAAGCGAATGCCATGCTCTTCAAGATTTTTCGCGGGGATCATGAAATCATCCAAATATATGGCGACTTCTTTACCCTGCAATCCTGCCATGGCTATTGCCATTGCTTTTGAAAAGACGTCAGTTGCGCCTTTTAATCCCATGCCAACTCTCTGATACTGCAGATGTTCAAATGAATTTTGCCCAAGTGGTGCATCAAATGCAGTATATTGAGCCGAATTTGGATGGATGGGTATTTTGTGAAAACCCTGTTTTAAATCCACCGTCGTGATCATTTCGGCTGAGGCGAGCGTTTCAAGTATATCGTTCGTAAATGGAAGGGGAAAGCAAGTGCCCACCGTAATCTCATTTAAAGGCCGAAAATCAGTGACAAGCCGCCATTTTTGATTGCCCTGTGCATCTGGTTTTTTGGGCACCACCCAGAGGTTGCTAGAGTACGGAGAGTCAGAGGGCTCAACAATTCCCTGTTCAATTAATTTTTTAACCTCTTTTTAAATCTGCTCGTTCAGCGCCGGTGGATATCTAAATCGCTTGGCTCGCAACGGCTTATCAGTCGTGAGCTTGATTTCATGTGTGAGTAAATTCGTGGCTGGCAGCGGTTCTCCTTCAAGCCCGAAAACCCCAGCGAATTCCGTAATTAATTCGCGAACATGCACTATCTCGTGCTCTACACACCCCTCTGTATCTACTAAGTTCCTGATTGTGTTGACGCGCTCTTCGCGCAGGTCTGGATTGTTTTCGAGCAATTTATTTTTTTCTGCCACGTTAATTGGCTTATGGCATTTATCTTGCCCTTTTGCTTGCATGATTTTTACCCGATTTTTTATTTCTATATTGTCGTCCTCACCGACATCAAGGATATCATGTAGCTTAGTAGTCTCGCATGGTATTAGTTCGACTTGCGGCACTTGCACTGTAGCCGGCTCATTACCAATGTTTATGCATTCAGCATATAATACGCCGCTGTGATTTTGTGCTACAAAATTGCCAAACAATAAATCTGGCCCAATATCCTGTATGGGACCCAGCCAACTTCCTTGTGAATATTTTTAACTTCTCCATAAATAATGCAACGCGATTTCGCAGGCATAAAAAAGGATTCGTCTTGCATAAATGGAATCGTGATAAAATCTAAGATTACGCACTTCTGAACGGCATCAATACGGCCTCCGTGCTTTTCAATAATGTCCCAACCGATCAGTCCCTCTGTATCAATGGGGAAACTGTCGGGGACAACGTGCATTTCGCACAAACGGCCATAAACGACCACAAAAACTTTCCCTAACGTCCGGCATACGCCGGGAACGACTTCTGTAATTGCAAGAATATTATCCTTCCTGATATGTTTATTCGCGTTTAATGAATTCAATTTAATTACGGATATTTCTGCACCCGTGTCTACTTGAAAGCTGGCTTCTGCATTTTTTAAGTCTGTACTTTTTAAAATCACAACAGACGGCTTACGCCCTGTGCTCGCAACTCTTATATAAACTGTACGGAGTGGCACTGGTTCGCCCTTATCAGGCGAGCCAGCCTGCTCGGCGCCTGAGGACTGCACCGAGCACGCTACGAGTTTAAAGGCTGCTCGTTTTTATCTTCTCCTGCGTTTGCACCGTATTGAGCAGCATCATCTGATCTTCTCGTGTCTTTATTTCTGTCGAAATAGTCGCGGTCGCGATCATGATAATCTGAGCGCCGGTTATGCCTTTGGTTGCTATTGTTATAATTACTTTTGTTATTATAATTATTGCGCCCCCTATTATAATTATTGGAGCCGCCACGATTGTTCCTGTTATCAATACGATAATCTGTATTCTTTGAGCGCTGGCGCTTGGTTCTTATATCTCCCTCCAGAGCAAAGCAGCTCGTGTATTCATGCCCCGATTTATAGATAGATAGATAGATAGATTAAGATTTATTTTGCACAAGTCAAAAATATACATCAAATATACATAGTTACGATACATTAAATTAAATTTGTATCCATATCACAGATTCATCGTTAGATTTCATCACATAGGCTTATTATAAATGCACAGTTTATGTCAGTAGTCTTAACTATCACGTCACAATATACCTTAATTAATTAATTACTTAGCAGTATAACACAGTTAATTTTTATCACAGAACACATTTCGTTCGTCGCAGGTTTCAATAATATGCCGACGTACTGCCGTTTTAAATTTATTTAGAGACGGAAGATGCCTAATAGCGCGGGGGAGCGAATTCCAGAGGCGAGCACCTTGTGCTCTGAAGGAGTACAGGCCAACATCAGTACGCGACCCTGGAATTTTTATTTCCTTGGGATCCCTACCTGAGGTTCGAGACTGATTTTGTTCAAAAAGGGCCGCAAGGTACGGAGGCTGTCCCATGACAACTGCTTTATAAAGCATTACCGCCGCAAAATACTCCCTTCTTATCTCCACAGTCAACCAGCCCAGTTTCTTCCTGTAGGGAGAGACATGCTCATCCTTTCTAACACCACATATATATCTCACACAGGAATTTTGCAACCTTTGAAGCCTGGTCTGCAGCTCACCTGATACGTCGAGGTATACAAGAGAGCAATAATCTAAGTGAGAGACAACAAGAGCACCTGCGAGCTGTTTGCGTAACGCTTCGATGGTGCAGGATCTAAAAGATCTGAGTCCATATAAGGCTCTGTTAACCTTCCGACTAACTGCATCCACTTGCGGTTTCCATGTTAATTTAGAATCCATAACAACACCGAGGTTAGTTACAGTATCGGCAAAGGGAATAAAAACGTTATTCTGCACCTCAATGCCTGGAAGGTGCAATTCCTGCAATTTATTAATATTGTAGTCCGACCCAAAAATTATAGCTTTAGTCTTCCCGACATTAAGGTGAAGGGCATTTTCAGAAGCCCAAGCCGACACTGCTCGCGCCACAGTTGACAGGCGATCAATGCCTATCTGAAGATCGTCTCTCGCAACCTGCGTATAGGTTTGTAAATCATCAGCATAAAACAAATGCTCGACACCTTCCGATAATTCACCCTGGGGATTTTTGAAAGCAGCTAGTATGTCTCCAAGATCATTAATATAAAGGCTGAACAGAAGGGGCCCAAGAACCGAGCCCTGTGGAACGCCAAGATTGGTTGTGTACCAATCAGATTCCCCATTAGATTTTGTAACCACTCGCTGGTTACGACCTGTAATATATGACTTGATCCACAGGACTATGGACCTAGAAAACCCCATTCTGATCAGCTAACGAAGTAATTTAGAGGGCGAAATAGTGTCGAACGCCTTACTGAAATCAAACATTAGGAGTATGGTAAGCAGCTGTTTCTTGCTATTAATACCATCACGAATCTCCTCTGACAGACTCAGTAGTGCTGTTTGCGTACTATGATGCTGTCGAAAGCCAGTTTGACGTGGATCAAGGATTTTCTTGGATGATATGAACTCTGAAATCTGCTCGTGGACGATCTTTTCCAAGACCTTGGAGAGAAAACTCAATAGGGCTATTGGACGGAAATCTGAGACGGCAGATGGAATTGCCGTCTTCTTTAGAGGCACCAGATGAGCCTCCTTCCAGGTCCCGGGAAAAACCCCACTAGACAGAGAAGAGTTGAAAATCTTAGCCAAATGATGGCCCAAAACCGGAAGAGACTTTGCGATGACATTTTGGGGTATTCCGTCTTCGCCCTTTGCCTGTGACGAGAAATGAGCAACGGCCAGAACAACGTCCGAGAAGGTAACTTCACGAAAAGTGAAGCCATCATCGCTGGCCGTCGATAAGATGTTATCTAGATTTTCGTCATGCTCCGTTTGAGAGACAGAGACCCCAGCAAAGTGGATGTTTAATGCATCCGGAGTGAACACAACTTATTGTCCCGAGTCCGTTTGTAGCGCCGTCGAACAGCATCACGCTGATTATAAAGTTCTTTCACCTCGACATCCACCCAAGGAGGGAGACATTTCTTCTTCAGTGTGAACTGTTTCAGAGGGGCAAGTTCGTCGATGATCGCCAAGATGTTGTGGGTAAGATGTTCTAACTTACTATCAACATTCTTATCTGGGAAACTGATGGGCGACCAATCACAAGCAGTAAGGAGGGATAGAAGTTCCTCCTGCCTAATAGACTTAAAACCCCTATATGAAAAGTTATTAAGAGCTGGGGACTTTGAAGTTTGGATGTCGATTGTGACATCAATTATATTATGTTTACTCGGAAAGGTCGCCATCATGTTGTTCGCATCCAGCACCACATCATTGTCGTCAGTGAAGATCATATCAATCCAAGTGTGAGATTCTCCGACGTGGTGAGTCGCGCCATGATCAACTAATTTAAGGTTTAATTCACATATTAACTCTCTAACAAACGACGCTTCCTGAGATGTCGACAACATGTTCGCGTTCAGATCTCCCATTACAATCCGGTGATCGTACCCTACCGAATAAGTCGTCAGGTTCTGTATTAGGTCAGAATCGTCAGTGAATGAAATCCCTGGAGGTCGATATATGACGGCTACGAAAATTGGCGGATGGTTGCCTTGCTGAATTTTACACATCAAATATTCAGGGATACCTGGTTTGCCTTTATCTAACGTAGTTTTTGAGGAGCACAGCACCGTTGCTTTATAAGAATTACATACGTAAAGAACCACCCCACCTCCTTTATTATTCCTGCCCTGCCTAATTGACGAGAACCCGTCGATTTGAAAGCCAACATCATCGTCATCTCCGAAACGCGTCTCAGCCACGCCGAATATATGATAGAAAGGACGAGCAGTCACAAGGAACTGACGGGACATACTCATATGCTTACTAAGCGATGTTGCATTGAGGAAGCCCGCCCTTAGTCCCCCAGCTTCCTCCTCTCTTGCTACGTCCCCGCGTAGTCAAATTCCAACGCCAGAAATTAAGTTCGACGTTTTTGACGTTTCCGGTGTAACAGTGACTAGATTACAGGTATTTTGTGTTACCGCCGCGTTAAGACTATCGCTAGCCTTATTACGAAAAGATGCAGATAATGCTTGCAGATCTGCAGCCGAAGTGATCTCATGCACCGATTCACCGTCTCGCTTCTTAACCAGGAAACGACCGCCCCTATGCCAAATATATTTGAAGCTTAAACCACGAGTAATAGATTTTAAGGTGTTGAAATGAGTAAAAGATTCTTTACTTAAAAGTTCATTAATAAAAATTTTACTTCTAATAAGGCTATTACTCGTGTCCTGATTCAAAAGCGTTACGTTAACATCCTTAGTGCTAAATGCTGTAAATCTACTTTTGGCCCTCATAATCTCAGTTACCAAGCTGCTACGAGAAAAGCAGACAACCCACGGGGATCGTCGACGCTGGTGTTTGTTCGCGGGTTGGTTCGCAACGGTCTGTCTTTCCGATCGAAGCAGGCGTATAGACATTAAGTCTTCCCTCACGATGGACGGTAGAACAGTGGTAAGGATGGCATGGACTACGTCCTCACGCTGCGATTCGGAACCTTCAAAAATATTGGTAATAATTATTTCCGCCGATCCTTCGCCACTAATCATCCCGTTCAACGTTGAACAATACCTGTTCCGGTCAGTAAGATTTACGTTTTTAGAACTTTGGTACCGAGTTCGACGGCGATGACTCTGTGTGCGAAACCCGTCAGAGTCCGCCGGCAGGACGCTGCCTGATGGAGCTGAGCGCGCATTATCTTGGTCTACTTTGTTATTCAAAGTATTATTAATACTATCATTATTACTAACCCTACTATGTACAGACTTAACCATATTATTATTATTATCATTATTTTTACAACTACTTGACATCGACCCGTCGATGTCTCTAAGCGAGACTAGAATGTGTGACTCGTTAGCGTCAGGAATGGTGTTAAAATCCGTGTTATTACTACGTGTACTGCTCGAGCTGGCAACCATAACCTCAATTTTATGCATCAGCGTTTGAAGCTGTTCTTTCAGCAGTTGATTTTCGCTTTGTAACAGCAACCGATCTTGATGCAGCCCCTCTAGCTGGGAAGTCTGCACATCTATTTTCTTTTCTAGCGACAAAACCTGAGCAGTCAGTTTATCGACTAGCATTTCAGCTGCTGGTGCTGATGCTGGGACATTGCTGATAGCATCAAGTTTTTTCACTAGAGAGGAATAGTGATCGTTCCCTGTTCTTGTAAGTAACTCAAACTGTTTATCGAACAGGTCGAGCAAAGATGACGGTAGAGTACAATAACGCATTGAGTCCGATATGCTAGAAGCGTTTATCATGGTACTAGTACTAACACTAGTCTTTGCAGAAGTAACCGTGGGTGTCGATGCAGTGAGCCCGCCACCCACATCTGCACTACTTGGTGAAGGATCAACGCTCGTGGCATTTAAACCGCTGTTATCTGCAGATAAGCTCTTGTTTTTCGCTTTCTTTTCTTTATCACAGTCAATGCAAATATACGCAGCGCCATCTAACTTCATGACACGGCAATTATTATGGTAATTCTTGTTGCATATTTTACACCTGCGCACAATCCCGTCTTTGCGGTAAATTTTCTTACACTTGCTACACGATGAGGAAGACATAGTGTAAAAATTAAATAGTTAGCTATCAAAGTGGTCAGCAAAGATCTCAAAAAGAGTAGAGTAGATCTACGTCTAGTCAGAAAATTACTTAAAAAGTCTACGTGTTGACAGATATTTAAATAAATTAAAATAACTTAATAACTACTAGCCTAAGAGTTAACGTGTAAGAGTTGTACGGCTCTGACGGTCTTTACGCAGGCGTGCAATAATTAAAAACTATTATAATAAATATTAAATAGCCGGTAATCACATAATATTGTATATAAATTAAAAGAAAGGTGAGCCACACTCATTAGATGTTTTAAAAATTCGCGCTTAATAAGTTGATGGTAGCGGCATCTATTGCGCAGTTGAGACACTCGCAAGTCAGTGTTACCGATCGTCATAAGGTGACGGTGCTGCACTCTGGTGGCGAACGTCGAAAAATCGACCGTGCGGCGTTGCCACATCAGCCAAAAACGCCTGGTTGACGAGGCGCGGCGACGTTGCCGTGACCGAAATTGGTATGAGAGAGAAAGATAGATATTCTAACCTCTAATTTTAAGGATCTTCTTCTCTATTTCTTCATTTCTTTATTTCTTTATTCACTTCTCCCGCTTCTTTGCTGGTAAGCTTTTGCTGGTGATCCATGCACCAAACCACCACTGAAGAGATGTGGTGATGATGGATGGTGAACGACGCGCCGTGACTCCTCGTGCAAGGTGAGGTTCGAGGTTATGTTAGCATAGCTTGACGCGGAATTTCCCTCCAGGCTCATAAAAAGCACAAAGACGTGTGGTTTTTTAGCGTGAGCGTGAGAGCCGCTTTGGAGGGTCCTATCCGCTAGAAATAATCACTCCTCGGAGTGAACAAGCTGTCAGAAAAAGTAAATATATGCAAGAGGCGTCGGCGCACTCAACTTACCGGTTAGAGGGCGGGGACTCAACTTTATCGCAGTAGCTGCGTTTTAACGCGTCGCGCTTTTTCTTTTCGCAATTATCTACACTGTGCGCCGCTGAGCCGCAGTGACTGCACTTTACTGCCGCGGGCACCGCTGACGCTAATTTAATACTCGCCGCGATTCTTTCAATGAGTCTGTCCTCGAAGTCGGACAGGTGAGATACGTGTGCGTCAGGAGGGTGCTGAGTCGCCAAAAATTAACTTTGGGGTCGGCCATGGGAGGTTGTGCCGCGATTTGCGCAATGGCCAAACGAGTGCTCTGTTTTCATTAATTAATTTAATTCGATTTAATAACATTAATTCGAAATTAATTGCCATTCTGATAGCCTCATTTAAGTTCTTCGGGCGTTCGCTGCGTACTTGATGGTCTAAAGGATGTGTGAGACCAAACATAAAATTTTGAAGAGCATCAAGGCTCGCTCCTCGTTTCCGTAATTCACGATCGCCACATTCAAGATCTGGTGCCGAGTCGAAAATAGTGTTTAATTGAATGTTTAAAAGCCTTTGCACTCTAAGCCCATAATCACCCGCTTTTTCGCCTGGTCGCTGATTTATTATTTTAATTTGCGTTAAAATGTCATCCGCTAACGCCACGTTGCTGTATTGCAAAATTAAATCGGCTAATAATTTTTCTACTGTGTCATAATTCAATAATTGAGCCGAAAATGCATCTCCCGCGCGGCCCGACAGTTTGCCTGCTAATGCTAAGAGAATGTAAGACTCGAAATCAGGCCCGAAATTAGCCCTGATTTGGCGTACAGCTAAGCAGAATAAATTTAGTTTCTCCGGGTTCCCGTCAAAACTTGGAATCAGGTTCAGAACATGTGAAAATGTAAGCCCCTTAACACGCGGCTCGGAAGTGGGTGAATCAAAAAGCACCGAAGCGCGGCCGTGCTGCGCGCCCCTTCGCACAACAGCCGGAATAGTTCTATCAGTCTGTGGGTCTTCTGCCGAGTCAGGTGATTGTTGCGGTGTATAAAATATGCGTTGTGTAGCGTTCGTGTCCCAAGTTACGTGATTTTTGTGTGCAGTGTCATAATTTTGTGTTGGACATGGTCGGTTGGTACGAAAAGTGTGTGCGTCTTGAGAGGTATGTATGTGTATGGGGGGTTATATTCTGGAAAGGTGTGGGTGGACTGTGGTGTTCTGTAGAGCATGTTGTTCGTTGTATTATTTAAACTAGGGCGAACGGGCTCGGTGTCAAAAAAACTGTCTAACATAGCCGCTGTGCGTGATGTGTTATGCGCGGTATTAGTCGTATTCACTGATTTTATATTTTTCGTAGCCCGGTCTTGTTCATACTGGTCCAAAAAGGGTGTTGCAGATGTTTGGTGGCTAGTAAGATGCTCGCGTGTCGTGCTGGGTAAATGAATATCGTTATTTAAATTGTCAATTCTTTCCATGAATTGAACATGATCTAAAGCGAGTAATTGCGCTCGCGCCTGTGCGTATTTACGCGCGATTGTATCCTCGAGCGCGTTGGCTGCCGAACCCGTCGTGCTTGTGGATGTCGGCCACGCCACCGAGGACTGCACATACACAGCATTTGCCGGCCTCGCTGCCACCGGCCAAGCAGCTTTCGCTCCTGTAGCCCCCGGTCGCGTGGCTTGCGCGCTTGTAGCCGCCGACCACATAGCTTGCGCTCCCGCCGCTGCCGGCCACGCCGCTTGCGCGCCTGCCTCCGCCTACAGCGCGTCTGAGGATCGCATTTGTGGAGGCGAGCTGAAACTAGCCTGCGATAGATTCGCTTAACGTAATGCAGGATCGAGGGCCCAGATCTGATCTAAATTATCCCTTAAATTATATTCACTCGAGCTTCTGCTCGGCACTTCTGATGGCGGTTGCTTATTCTTGTGAGTTTTACGCCCGAAAAGGTTTGACAGGGACATATTGCTTGCAGAAATTTTGCGAGAGGATGAGAAAAACGAAAAATACGAGAAGATATTTTACGACAGAAAGAATTTAAACAATCCGAAGAATCGCATTAGGAGGCTCAGTTACTACACTGATAATTTTTCCGTAAATAAAAATTTCCAGGCGCGAACAACCCAACGGGGGACAATATATAACTTAGTATGCACAGGTACTTACATTAAGGCGATCGTGAAGAGGATGGCAAGCCGGCAACTAGACATCCTTCCTGTCTCTCTTTGGATTGAGGGAAGAAAAACAACCTTCTGCACGTCCTTCCTTCCTTCCTGTCTCTCGAATCGCTCGGCGGTTTTTAACCACCGATGAATAACTTGAATCACTTTCCACTCACCGAACAGTCCGTGTGCCTCACACGCGAAACACACAAGGGATGCCAGTGTAACGGAGAGAAATAGACGCGGTGCGTGGGGTTCGTCGCGTCTCTTACTCGGCACAGTTAAGTGTCGAGTCTCGATGAGGTTGGGACGTTCGAGAGAAAAGACAAAGGATAGGGTTGATGTTCGGTTATTAGTGGACTCGGAGAGAGAGGTGTCTGTCGCGATCTGCTCGTGTGCTTACAGGTTCGCGGGTCCTCTCCAACTACCTGTGCGCGTCTGTCCAGAGACGCGCTCATTTCTCGCGCGAGAAGTTGCGCGAGATAAGGATTATCCGTGTCAGCGCTTCGCGCTGCTCTCAGCAGACATGAGATCCTCATGTCTGTGTGACAACGTACGCTAGTGTGCGTACGTTACAGTATATAAAAGAAATACTGTTAGAATTTTATGTTAAGCAAGTCGAATGTCTTGCCTTTATTTAATATCACAGTTTCCTACCATAAAAAGAATTTGTGCTCACTCATATATTCTCTAATAGTAATAAATAAACTAGCGAGTATATCAGTTAGCTGTTCTAATCGTCTTATAAGAACGAGAGAAGTCAGAACCTGCTCGCTAGGCGACTGTGTCCTGACTCTCGATTTGCACGACGACGGCCAGCCCGCAAATTCGACATCGGTAGGTACTGTGCCACCGGACTCACTAAGCAACCATGTTCCTCTCTTCTCAATCCCTCTATCAATCTCAACTCGTATGGATGTAGGCACACATCCCTATATACTCTCCGCGGTTGTTCTTTGTGTGGGTATTCGCTTCGCGCCGATCAGCCTCACGCGCAAACGCGATTTTCAATTCATTTATTCATCTTCACTTTGTTTATTCTTATCATTCATTCTTTGTATATATCAATAAAAACAGTATATAAAAGTATTCTAATAAATAAATAATTAAAATAAACCAATATTCATACCATACCAATATTGACCGTTGCAATATATAAATTTAATTTTTTGTTTTCATTTCTTAATACCTTCTTTCAGCTGCTACATTCTACTCGCTATATTTTTCTACAAGATTTATTATTTTACTTAATGTTTCGATTCGTAGATACATACATCGATCGTAGACATAGCTAACATCTACAACATTTTGAAACAAATGTCATTTCTTAGTATCACATATAAATACACACCCTTTTGATCTATTAATAATTGTATATAAATTTTGGTCTAAACTTCCTCTGAGCAGTTCTCATAAAATCTGTATACAACACACAGTATGAGTCTTCTTTGGAGTACAATGAAAAGTAAACTGGCTTGTTAGTTTTTGGCTTTAAGAATACTGCATGATCATCTCGTATTAATCATATAAGATCGCTTGTGCTTAGAGGAAACCGTTCCTCTAGAAGTTAAAGCGCGATGGATGTTCAACTATCAAAACGCTAATAATCTGACCACAAAAGTACTTCAATCACTTCGTCTTTCATAAACTTTGGTATAACTAAAAGGTATTCCCGACGGCGATGAACAGATATTAGTTCTTCTAAAACCGCATCTACTGGCGGAATCGTTGCTGATCGGGGCGAAATCGGTTCATGATTTGCAAAAGTATTACATTCTAAGAGCAAGTCTTCTTCGATTGAAATTATTCTTACAATCTGATTAGACTTATTAAATAAGTACTTTAGTTTACCTTAACAAAGATATATATATATATATATATATATAATAAGTTTATTTTTAAGCCGATTGCAGTTC
Organism: Gastracanthus pulcherrimus; assembly: GCA_949152435.1. NCBI lineage: Eukaryota > Metazoa > Arthropoda > Insecta > Hymenoptera > Pteromalidae > Gastracanthus > Gastracanthus pulcherrimus. The sequence continues at coordinate 87,654,239 of OX424576.1, forward strand.
TGCATATGCAACCCTTTGTAACAGTTATCGAGCACGAAACGCAAGTTGCAGAATGTCCACAAGGAACAAAAATGCCATTTCTGATGCTCCGTCCATAAACACTCTACAAATAAGCGATGGAGTAGAGGTTTGGTTTATATGCACGTTACTGCAGGGTGTATTTCTTAAAAATATACAGCTACCAGCCCAGAGCTGATACTCGGTCAACGGATCATCACACTCAACCCAACGGCAAATTTCTGTTTCGCAGTCAAAATAGCCAACGCGATCAATCACACCTGTGTGATAAAATCCTGCAACGACTAAAGTTTATGGTTTCAAAAAAGTATGTGGCAAATTTTTGAAACTATCGAGACGGTTCTGCTCTTAGTGATACATAACTATTAAATGAAGTATTTATTGCTTGCGTGCTTCCACAAAGAGTGCACTGCAGATATAACTCTACTGAATATTGATGGATGAGTGATATTATATTGGAGGCTTGTTAGCGCGATTTTACACATATATGTTGTGTATGTGCGTGAGTGTGTGTGTTTGTGTGTGTATGTGTGTGTGTGTATGTAGACTTCGATATCTTGAGGAATCCATGAAAAGATTTAATGTTTTTTACGCGAAGGGGGTACAATAATAATTTTTTTAGTTTTTCGGAATTGTTTTTATTTTTAAGAGGTTTTTCGATATTTCACTTTTAGGTTTTCGGGTTTTTTGATACGTTAGAAATAATATCATCAATTTCATGAAAATGCATTTGAAAGAGCATAAAATTTCCTATCTTTTACCATACGAAATTTTGGATATGGTGTTTTCTTTCATTTGTTATGGAAAGGTCATTTTTATGTTTGAAATGTAATTTCTCTGAAATATAAGATGGAAAGTTTTTGAAAAAAAAAAAGAGTTAATTAGGGTAATGAAGAGATTATTCTGTAAAATATTGGAGACATTTTATTTTTCTATGATTGAGAAAAATATCAGTTTTTAAAAACAATCGATTTTCTATGGCAAACGATAGCTTGAATAAAATGGCATTAGTTCTTCTGAAAATTTCCAAAAAGGTAGCTTTATACTATCTCTCGGCTAAGTTTGTTGCCCAGATTTTTTTTCGTCATTTAATGAAGATTTTAATTAAAAAAGAATTTTCAAGATTCATTGAATAGTTTTTGTTTTATAACGTTTTTTTCATTGTATATTATATTCTATTTTTCAAACATATTTTGATTGCTTATTTTTTGGGTATTAAGTGGTAATTTTTTACCAATGAACACTTATTTTTTCGTCATTTAATGAAGATTTTAATTAAAAAAGAATTTTCAAGATTCATCGAATAGTTTTTGTTTTATAACGTTTTTTCCATTGTATATTATATTTTCTTTTTCAAACATTTTTTGATTGCTTATTTTTTGGGCATTATGTGGTAATTATTTACCTATGAACACTTATTTTTTCGTCATTTAATGAAGATTTTAATTAAACAGAATTTTCAAGATTCATCGAATAGTTTTTGTTTTATAACGTTTTTTTCATTGAATATTATATTTTCTTTTTCAAACATTTTTTGATTGCTTATTTTTTGGGCATTACGTGGTAATATTTTACCAATAAACACTTATTTTTTCGTCTTTTAGTGAAGATTTTAATTAAAAAAGAATTTTCAAGATTCATCGAATAGTTTTTGTTTTATAACGTTTTTTTCATTGTATATTATATTTTCTTTTTTAAACATTTTTTGATCGTAGATTTCTTGCATAGTACGCGGTAATGTTTGACCAAACAAAGCTTCCTTTTTAGGTTTTTTAATGAAGATTTTAAATCAAGAAGAATTTTTAATATTTATCCATACATTTTTTTTTATATCTTTTATCATTTTTATGATATTCATTTCTTTTCAACAAATTTTTAATAGCTTTTCCTTGAGTATTATGCTGTCAGTTTTGGCCATTCCAAAATCATTGTTTGCGTTTTTTGATAAAGATTTAAAATGAAGAAAAATTTTCAAGATTTAGCGAATCATTTTTTTATAACGTTTTTTTGATTTTGATGGTTAACCGGGTGCTCAATCATTAATAGTAATGTAATTAATAGCCAAGCTAATATCCTGCTGACTTATGCGCGGCTTATCGCCGCTCTTACCTTTGAGTGGGCCCGCGGCGACTCGTCAATGTAGCCTTACCCCGATGTAGCTGTGCAGTCTTGTCCCACGTATACGCCGAATCCATGAGGATTCGTCTTCGTACGGCGTTTCCTCGACGTACTTGTTGTACTCGAAGACTAATCCTTTCGCAACGCGAACAGCAATCTAGCCTTGCTTGTCGGCCTAACTCGATGCAAGAAGCAGGCGGGTCCGGGTTAATTAATGGCACAACGATTTAACAAGAACAACAAAAAGCTATATTCTAAAAAACAATTAAATAAATCATACAATGTCGTTAACAATATTTACAGAGTCGACAGTAATAATACAATTTTCATAGGTCGAGTTACGCCTGCATGTTTAGCACGACCGTACCTGAACACGCTGCCGGAATCGGAGAGGTTTGCGATCGCGCGCGGTCCCCCTTTACCGTGGGCTGTTCGGAACCCTTGTATCTTGAGGGCACGGCACAGTATTCGTAGTGTGGCCCTGATGTACGTCCGCGGTTGCTGCGGGATAGTCCTTGCCTCTAATATATATATTAAAAAATATTTTAAACAATAATTCTTTTTCATAATCTATAGTATAGTTTGCATAAATTTAAATTACAAAACGTAAATATATACATATATCTTGACATATTAAAAATCAACAGACTTGTCATTTTTGTTCTTCATCACAGTATTAAATACAATAAATAATTTAATATTGGAACAATTTATAAAGCTTAAAGAAGCTAAGTGCCAATGAATTGGCAGCAGTTTTTTATGGATAAGCGATATTATAGTTGAGGCTTCTTTAGCGTTCTGCTGCGTGTGGGTGTGTGTGTGTGTGTGTGTGTGTGTGTGTGTGTGCGTGCGTGCGTGCGTGTGCGTGTGCGTATGCGTGGATGTACATGTGTGTGTGAGTGTGTGTATGTGTATACGTCCCGTAGAAAAACGGAAGAATTTACACAGTTTTACTTAGAGCTTACATAATTCGAAATGTTATTATTATTAAACCATTCTATTGTTAAAAATTTCACATCGTTTCTACAGCTCTGTATGTTTTAAGCATTTACGATTAAAATTATATGTTGTACTAGCTCACTGTCTGTTTAGACTTTTTTTTTAATTGACATAGCGTTTCTCGACCTGACTATGTTTACATCGTCGTTATAATAAATTAATCTTTATAATATCCCAAAAAAATTACTTCATTTTTACACCAAGATACAAGGTTACTTAATTTGCTTTATTTAATCTCATTCTCATAACACAAAAATTACTGTTTAAAGGTCTCATGAAAACACAAATTTATGCTATATTTCGAACCAAATACAACGCACATCAGACAATTTCAATCAGTTTTAAAAAAAAGTTAAATGCCCACGTATCATTATGAATATTTAAAGAACCTTATAGTCCTATGGAACTAGCTCCAAAAGTGTTTATTGTCCAAAAGTGAATATTTAGGAAGGTCTTTCGCAAAATCGCAACAATATTATAACATTATTCCTTTCACCCTTTTAACAAAATGGCCTTACAGCAGCCGCTGTTTATTTTATTACATTGTTTCTTTACAGTATTATTTGAAATTTTAATGAAGAGCATATACATGCTTTAATCAAACTAAGTACTGATTAAGAAAATATACATTCATTGAAATTTAAAAGAGTTACTTAACTTCAATATTAAATATGAAACATTGGAGAAATGTTGATTTCACTGATATCTATAGCGTTGAGAATATTTGAAATTTTTATATATCAATGTTATCTCATTTATTCTTACGTGCACTAAAAATAAATGAAAAAATAATAAGGTTTATAGTGTGTCAGTATTTGTGAAACATCGTGTAGTTGTTTCTTCAATGTCAAGGTTTGTGTGCTAATCCCAGATTTAACGCAATATGCTACTATAATAGTCAATTTTATTGCCTAAATACCCCAGTCTGACGTCAGATGTTATTACGATTAGTTACCTTTAGAATAAGTAATTTAATGAACTATTTGATTGCTACGCTCTTATACGTTATTCAACATTTCACATCAACCTTATAAGAAAATAGATTGACAAGATTCAATTATTTGTTTAGTTGTAAAATGAAATTAGCTTAATAACTTTAATGAAAAATTGAATCTTGTTGAAATTTATTATAGTAATAGTAATGATCGCTAAATTACAATACTAATTAGGCAGTGTCTATTCGCACCAAATCCACGTAAATCCACGTAATTTTTACGTGAATTGACGTGAATTTACGTGGATCTAACGAGCAATACTAATAATTACGGTGCAGTAAAAGATTCGATCCACGTAAAAGGCGCACCAAACATTAGAACATGCACATAAATCCGCGTTAATCCACGTAAATCTTGGCTCCACATAAATCCAACGTAAATCTTGCATCTACGTAAAATATGCAGGTTATGTACCAAACAGGAAACGGAAACCGTAATCCACATAAATTCACAGAAATCTTACATCCACGTAGATCCACGGAAATCTTACATCCACGTGAATCCACGTAAATCTTGTATCCATAAATCCACATAAATCTTGCATCCACGTAAATCCAAGTAAATCCACGTAAACCTTGAATCCACGTACAATTTGCAGGCTATCTGACAAACACAAGAAGGGAACTGCAGATCGACGCAAATCCACGTTAATCTTATATCCACGTAAATCCAGCATCCACGTAACCTTTGCAGGCTACGGACCAACCAGAAAAACGTTAATATACCATCCACGTAAAACAACTAATTATAAAGTAATTATTGTACCCATACATCCGCGTAAATCTTGCATCCACGTAATTCCGCGCAAATCTTGCATCCACGTAAAATTTGAAAGCTGTGCACCAAACATTAAAGGGAAAACGTTTTATCAAAGTAACTCAACGTAAATCGTGGATCCACGTAAATCCACGTAAAATTTGCAGGCTATGTATCACACAGCAGAACGGAACTGTACATCAACGGACATACACGTAAATCTTGCATACACGTAAATTCACGCAAATATCGTATCCATAAATCCACGTAAATCTTACATCCACGTAAATCCACGTCAATCTTGGATCCGCGTAAATCCACGTAACTACTGTCATCATGTAAAATATGCAGGCTATGTACCAAACAGAATAAAGCAACCGTAGATCCACGAAAATCCACGCAAATCTTACATCCACGTAAAGTTTGCAGACTATGTACCAAAGAGAAGAAGGTTACCGTACATCCACGTAAACAGACGTAAATTTTGCATCCATGTAAATCTACGTAAACCTTCCACGTAAATCCACGGGAACCCGTAATTCAACGTAAATCTTGTATTAACGTAAAATTTGCAAGATATGCATCAAATAGAAGACGGAAACCGTACATCAACGGTGGATCGACGTAAATACGCGTAAATATTACATCCACGTAAATCCGCGTAAATTTTGGATTCATAAATCGACGTAAATTTTGCATCCACATACATCGACGCCAATCTTGGAGCCACGTAAATCCACGAAAACCGTACATCCACGTGCAATTTGGAGACTATGTGACTAACAGAAGAAGTAAACCGCAGATCGACGTAAATCCACGTTAATCTTGTATCCAAGTGAATCCACGTAAATCCACGTTATTTCAGCAACCAGGTAACATTTGCAGAGTACGTATCAAACAGAAGAACGTTAATAATACATCCACGTAAATCAACGTAAATCTTGGATCCACGTGAATCGACGTAAAATTTAGAGGCTATGTACCAAACAGAACAAGCGAACCGTAGATCCACGTAAATCCACGTAAATCTTGGATCCACGTAAATCCACGTAAATCTTGGATTCACGTAAATCCACGTAAATCCAGCATCCACGTAACATTCTCAAGCGACGTGCCAAACAGAAGAACATTAATAATGCATCCACGTAAATCAACGTAAATCTTGGATCCACGTTAATCTACGTAAATCTAGCATCCACGTAAAATTTGGAGGCTATGCACCAAACGGAAGACGCGAACCGTAGATCCACGTAAATCCACGTAAATCTTGTATTCGTAGATCTACGTGAATCTTGCGTTCTCGTAAATTCACGTAAATCTTGCATCCACGTAAATCCACCTAAATTTTGCATCCACGTAAATCCATGTAAATCTTGCATCCACATAAAATTGGCCGGCTATGTACCAAACAGATGAGGGAAACCGTAATCCACGCAAATCCACGGAAATCTTGTATCCACGTAAATCCATATAAATCTTGCATCCACGTAAATCCAAGTAAATCTTGGATAAACGTAAATCCACGTAAACCTTGCATCCACGTGAATCCACGTAGCACGAGCGAAGCGAGGAACCCAGGGAAAAATCTTCTCTCGAGGATTGAGACGGCCTGTTCTAACACGAAATGATTAAAATTTATTATGATTATTATAAATTGATACCATTAAAGATCCATAGGATGAGTATAAAAGTGTAAATTCAAAATATTTTCGCGCTTACATGCGGAAAGGAAGCGCGCTAATAATCGACGGCGAATGCGCCAATATACGAGAGTGGGGAATCGCGATTAGAAAGAGAGGGAAGACGGGAGCGAGAGGGATGGAGAGAGTAGGCCTGAGTATAAATTGCCCGGAGTACGGTCGCGCAGTTCTCAGTTCTCTCTGACTTCTCAAGCCGTGGCTAGTTATCAAGCGGGACTCGCGCTCGGGAGACAAGATAAGGACTCAAGTCACTTTTGTGCGCACACGGTGATGTAGCGAATCTTTGCTTATTCACCGCATTTTTTCTCTCTCTTAGCTTCCCTCTACCTTAAACCTTCTCCACTCATAAAATACATATCCGTAAATGAAACTAAAATTCACCATAATAAGTCTTATCATTGTATTTTCCCTTCTCCCGTTCTGATTACCCCATTTGGTTGCACCGAACTCCATTCACTAGCCACTCGAGGGAGAAACGTGCTACCCAAATTCCTTGAGAGCATAGCTCGTGGAGGCCATCGTGCTGAACGAGACTACGTTTTCCAGGGTTTTTTCCCGCGAAAAAACGCACAAGCGTTTTCTCGGGATTTTGTCTACTTACCCGACGGAGAATTAACGCGTTCCTCCGTTGGTTCGAGTTAAAGCCTCAAAATACAAAAACATCGTTGCACTTCTGCTGCTCCTATAACGGCGGCTGCAGGAGCGTAACTACGAAGGGTGTAAGGGAAAAATCAGAGGACTTTTCCGGCGAACTCTCTCGAGTCAGTACACGAACCGCGTTGAAACACATTATTAACATTACTTCTGCTTTATACAGTATTTACTTTAAGGAACGGCTCATATCCGTCACAGGGTAGTAATCACCCGAGGGAAAAATCTACTTTCATCCCGTGTTGCATATAGTATTTTATTCCACTTTCGCCCGTGGCCACTTATTGACCCTGAAAAGAAGAGCCGACGCATTTTTTATATTTTTCTAGGTTGATCTAGAAGAATACGTATGTGCGCGCTCAAATAGACAATATGTAAATAAAAATTTTGTTTATTTTGAATTACAATTTAATTATTTTTTGTAAAAAAAACACTAGATGTATATCAATTTATTATAAAATGAATAGTGTTGTAAAAAAAAAATTGTAAACGAAAAAAATTTCAATTTTACTTTTGCCCAGCAAATTTTACTTCGCCCCGCAAATTTTACTTTCGCCCCGTAAATTTTACTTTCGCTCCTCAAATGGGTTTATGGGAAATAGATGCTACTTTCGCCCCGATTTTCAGGGGCAAAAAGTGGCCATAAGGGTCGAGCGTGGAATAAAAGTTATTTTTCCCCACAAAATGAATATTTTTTCACAATTTTTACAAACGCGCTCAAATTGTGCGATTTTCTGCGCTACTTTTAGGCATGAAAAAAGGCCTATTTCATGCCTGAATTGAAAGTAATACATTACAGCTCATTGCTTCATCTCGTGAAAGAATTTACGAGAAACAGTGTTTAGTTTAAGAGGATTGAACGGCCAGTTGACTCGCCAGTCCCATCGTGCCACAAAAGCCTCGAAGCGCATAAGCTAGACTTGACTTTCGTCTGTGCGCATCATTGTTTATCGGTAACGTCACCTGAACCTCTTCTCTACGTAGACATCAAAATACTCGAAGCGCACAAGTTGGACTTGATTGTCGTCGGTGCACAACATTTGGACCTCATCTCCGAGGTCTCGGTGTGACTTGGGCACTGTACTCAAGTACAATATGCACGTATACATTCAAAGCCGCAGAGGACAGTACCTAGACCTAATTTTCATTCATGAGCAATACTTTATCTATCAGATTATAAGATATAAAAATTAAATTTTTAAATACACAGTCGCTTTAAAAAACAATGAAATGCCGAATAAGAGTCTAACCTAACACAATGACGCATCCGGCGCGAGAGTTGTATATAGATAGGAATGAGATCCAGATGTATAGAGTATATCTCCGCGGATCAGAAAATCAACAATCCTATTTACCTTTATTTATTTTATCCTCGCACCATCATTTAAACTTTCAAAACATTTGTTCCCAATTCATTTTCTATGAGCGTTCGTCATCTTTCGCTCCAAGTGAAATAATGTAATAGCGTACGGTGTGATCAACAGACAACAGTCAACTAATTGACCGTTTTCATGCGGCGGATTATTTGCGGCGAATGCTATGCTAACATATAGGTGCGAGAGAGAGGGTATAATCATACTTTCTCTTTCGCACCTATTCGCTGTTAGCATGTGGTATATATTATCTTATTTTTAAGAATAGCGCCATCTTACGGTCGAGTGACGTGATTGTGGTAGTACAAAATACACAGGCTCTTATGGGCATTCAATGAAAATAATATTTTCGAATTACCAATGAATCTGGGAATATCCTTATAACGTTTTTTAATAATAAATAAATATGTCAATTCAAGAAAAAAAATTGAGATCACACACATTGTCAGAAACTTATAAAAAGTTATTTTCATTGAATGTCCATAACTAGAGTCTGTTTATTATGTACTACCCAGATAATGTCACTCGACCGTAAGACGATGCAATTTTTGTGTACAATATCTGTAGTGATCACAGCGAGTATATTTGCATAGCATTTGCCGCGAATAATTTGCTGCGTGAAGTCGGATCTTAATTCGTTAATTCGCAGCGAAGAGTTGAACGCGATATATATAAATTACATACTGCAGTAAAATCGCAGCTGTAATGCAGTAATGCGATTACTATGTTTTCGTATTTTTGCAACAAGTAATAACAAATTGAAAAATCCATGCAAGTATTAAAGTTAAAGTTAGTTAAATATTGATTCCTCAAAGAGGAAGTTTTGTGATAGTAAAAAAAATGTTTGCTAATAACATATTAGAAAAACGGGTTGAGACGTGTCTGCAGAAATGTTGCAGTGTATGTGTGTGTCAGTGTGCGTGCGCGCGTGTTTTATTTTTGTTCTTTTAGCGGTTTTTTCATTTTTGGGTTTCATTTTTCGGACTTTTTAGTGCATTAAAAATAATATCATCAATCAAGCAAAAATGCATTTGAAAGAGGGTAAAATTACTTATATATATATATATATATATATATATATATATATATATATATATATATATATATATATATATATATATATATATATATATATATATATATATATATATATATATATATATATATATATATATATATATATATATATATAAGTAATTTTTCGCTCTTTCAAATGCATTTTTGCTTCATCGATGATATTATATATATATATATATATATATATATATATATATATATATATATATATATATATATATATATATATATATCAAAGAATTATATATATATATATATATATATAATTCTTTGAGAGATCAAGAAGAAAAAGAAAGAAAAAAATTTATTTCGGCAAAAATGTTCTATTTAGTGTGTGAAATAGTCGTAACTTGTTTTAGATGTTTTTAAGTCCATATATTTAAAGTTGTTTGAAGCTAAATATTACTTTATTGCTAAAATGTGCCTTTAAATGATTTTTTTAACAAAATTTCACGTTATTTTGATTTTTCTTATATAAATATTGCACTGCTGCCATTTTGCGTCTGTTTCAGTCACTTTTGTACATAAAAAAGCTAACTAATGATTTTTGGTATAATGTTTCACAAAAGGGCGGCATTAAGAGGTTTTGGAACTATATTTAATGAAATTTCAGAAAATTGGCTAAAAAATCCCTTGTTACTATTGAGAAAAAAAGTTATAAGGCCGAAATCGTCAAAAAACTTGGATTAGACAATAGTTAAAATTATTTGTTTGCTTGACATTATTAATTCTTATAAGGAAATAATATAATTATTTTTTCTATTTTTTCCACACCACCTATGAGGTAAATATGAAGGTGCGTTGATGTTTTTGTTTTGATTAATTTACTAATAATCATATTTAATAATGTACTGATAAATAAATGTGTTTTATTGACATGATAAACTCACATATATTTTTCATGATTACACAGGCCGACAAGATTTTTAACCCAGAGACCAGACCATACTTTTCCGAAGGTTTTTGGCACGCTGAATCCAAATCCGGCCTCAGAATTGCTCTATCACCTCAGATTTTCGAGATATCCTAACCTAAAAGTGCAAAAATCACCGTTTTTGGCTGTTTTTGAGGTTATGTTATGCCGCTAACTGATTTTTTAATACAAAACGATCAGCGGCATCTGAAAGTACTAGTCTTGCCCTTCAAAATTCATTTTTGCTTGTTTCGATTCGACTTTTCCTTCTCGAGATATATCGCTTTCAATCTGTAATGTATCAGTGTTTCTTATCTACTAGACATCGTATCCCATAGTTCCGTTTATACTCGGATAAACAAACTCTTCCTGATATTGCTGTCAAACCGCTTGCAAATGCATACCTGGTAGTTTTTGGGGTCACTGACCATAAATCTGGAGTCAGAATCTCCGAATTCAAAATGGCGGATCCAATATGGCGACTATGATTACCACGATCCGTAGTAAGTCACAAAAAATCCCGGAAAAGCTCTGGAGATCGGTTACTCGGGGGTTTTCAGAGTCGCTGATCTCAAATCTGGAGTCAGAATTTCCGAATTCAAAATGCCGGATCCAAAATGGCGGTTATGATTACCACGATCCATAGTAAGTCACCAAAAACACTGGAAAAGCTCTGGAGATCGGTTACGCGCGGGTTTTCGGGGTCGCTGATCTCAAATCTGGAGTCAGAATTTCCACATTCAAAATGGAGGATCAAATATCGCGACTATCGTTGCCAAGGGCCATAGCCATAGTTGACCAAAATCTTGGAAATGGTCTTTTAAGTCGTCACTTGGAAGTTTCCCGATTCTCCGAGCTCGAATCTGCAGTCAAATATTCCAAGTACAGAATACCTACTGACCCACCCAATATGTTACAAAATGACGGATGTAATATAGCAGCTAGTCTTACATAAAGAACCTCACTTTGACTTCTTATGAAAACGTTGTCGCTGCTCCTGAAACGATCGTTTATATGACTTACGCCTATAGACAGTCGATACGTTATGTCTATGCAGAGACCAGCAATAGTCCGCCATCATCCGCTCATCCCACCTACCTTGAAAATGCCGCTCCTTTTGTTTGAAATCTGAATCAATACGGTATTAGATACATGATCGTCGTAGTGTGCATGTATGAATCTGATGTACAGCCAGTGTAGATCAGCCAGTGCTTTCAAGAAAAACAAGACTTTCCGTGTTAGAGATCGCGTTTGAGCGACAGGCTAACGGATTAGTCAACAACCCATAAATAAATCAATACGGTATTAGATACATTAACGTCGTAGTGTGCATGTATGAATCTGATGTACATCCAGTGTAGATCAGCCAGTGCTTTCAAGAAAAACAAGACTTTCCGTGTTAGAGATCGCGTTTGAGCGACAGGCTAACGGATTAGTCATCAACCCATAAATAAATCAATACGGTATTAGATACATTAACGTCGTAGTGTGCATGTATGGATCTGATGTACATCCAGTGTAGATCACTCAGTGCTTTCAAGAAACATAAGACTTTCCGTGTTAGAGATCGTGTTTGAGCGACAGGCTAACGGATTAGTCATCTACAATGTCGAGAATCCCGTGCGCAAATAAAGTTAATAAATTTTGCAATGTTTGCGGAAAGTTTGAGGCAGAAACTTACCGTAGAAACATCAGTGATACAATAAGAGCACAGTTCGAAGAATGTTATCAAACGCCTATGAGAAATCTAAATAAACCCTGGGTTCCTAATTCTATTTGTGAAGATTGTCGCCGAACTTTGAAAAACTGGAATAGTATAAAAAAGGATGTTGTAATTGAAACAGTAGTGTGGCGCGAACCTAGAAATCATGATGATGACTGCTACTTTTGTGGATGTGATATAACTGGTAGAAACCATACAAATAAACATTTGCTTGTGTATCCTAAGGTGCTTAGTGTAACACCACCAAAAATTGGAAAAATAGAACGGAATACAAATACTGTTCCTCAGCCACAAGCGGAGCAAGAAAGGCAAACGATTGAAAGTGACGAGGCCGAAAGCAGTGGCGATGAATTTTCTTTTGACGACGGAAAACCGCAACTTTTTGATCAAAATGCTCTGGATGATTTTGTGCGGGAATTGAATTTGAGTAAAGATTTGGCAGAGCTATGCGCTTCCAGACTCAAAGAAAGAAATCTTCTATCCCCTGGGACAAAAATTTCCGTCTACAGGAAAAGAGATAATAAGTTCGTGAAGTATTTTACTAAAGATAATTCCCTTGTATATTGCAACGATATTAAAGGTTTGATTAGTTTATATGAGATAGAAGAAGTTTATAAGCCGGAGAACTGGCGACTCTTTATAGATTCTTCAACAGATAGTCTTAAAGCAGTACTGCTTCATAATGGAAATAAATATGCGGCAATTCCCATTGGCCATTCCACCGTATTGAAAGAATCGTACGAAAGCTTTCAATTTCTTCTTGAAAAAGTCAATTATTATAATGAGCACAAATGGTTGATCTGTGGTGACTTCAAAATGATAAATATTTTAGTAGGTTTGCAGTCGGGAAACACGAGACATCCGTGTTTTCTCTGCCTTTGGAACAGTCGTTCCCGACAGGAGCACTGGGTAAAGAAAAATTGGCCTCAAAGAATCCAGATGAAGGTTGGTGAACACAATGTCATTCATGAGAGTCTTGTCGACACCCGTCGAATCCTATTGCCTCCATTGCATCTCAAGCTTGGCTTTATGAAGCAATTTACTAAACCTTTAGACAAAGAAGGCGAATGTTTCCAGTACATTGCATCCAAGTTTAAGCATTTGTCATAAAAATTGCACTTTTTGTTTTCTCATTTAGACTACTTTCCTGAGAATAATGGCGCATTTAGCGAAGAAATGGGTGAACGCTTTCATCAGGATTTCAAACAAAAGGGGCGGCATTTTCAAGGTAGGTGGGATGAGCGGATGATGGCGGACTATTGCTGGTCTCTGCATAGACATAACGTATCGACTGTCTATAGGCGCAAGTCATATAAACGATCGTTTCAGGAGCAGCGACAACGTTTTCATAAGAAGTCAAAGTGAGGTTCTTTATGTAAGACTAGCTGCTATATTACATCCGTAATTTTGTAACATATTGGGTGGGTCAGTAGGTATTCTGTACTTGGAATATTTGACTGCAGATTCGAGCTCGGAGAATCGGGAAACTTCCAAGTGACGACTTAAAAGACCATTTCCAAGATTTTGGTCAACTATGGCTATGGCCCTTGGCAACGATAGTCGCGATATTTGATCCTCCATTTTGAATGTGGAAATTCTGACTCCAGATTTGAGATCAGCGACCCCGAAAACCCGCGCGTAACCGATCTCCAGAGCTTTTCCAGTGTTTTTGGTGACTTACTATGGATCGTGGTAATCATAACCGCCATTTTGGATCCGGCATTTTGAATTCGGAAATTCTGACTCCAGATTTGAGATCAGCGACCCTGAAAACCCCCGAGTAACCGATCTCCAGAGCTTTTCCGGGATTTTTTGTGACTTACTACGGATCGTGGTAATCATAGTCGCCATATTGGATCCGCCATTTTGAATTCGGAGATTCTGACTCCAGATTTATGGTCAGTGACCCCAAAAACTACCAGGTATGCATTTGCAAGCGGTTTGACAGCAATATCAGGAAGAGTTTGTTTATCCGAGTATAAACGGAACTATGGGATACGATGTCTAGTAGATAAGAAACACTGATACATTACAGATTGAAAGCGATATATCTCGAGAAGGAAAAGTCGAATCGAAACAAGCAAAAATGAATTTTGAAGGGCAAGACTAGTACTTTCAGATGCCGCTGATCGTTTTGTATTAAAAAATCAGTTAGCGGCATAACATAACCTCAAAAACAGCCAAAAACGGTGATTTTTGCACTTTTAGGTTAGGATATCTCGAAAATCTGAGGTGATAGAGCAATTCTGAGGCCGGATTTGGATTCAGCGTGCCAAAAACCTTCGGAAAAGTATGGTCTGGTCTCTGGGTTATTGGTTCAGGAAAATTTTGTCGGCCTGTGTTATCATTTAATTATTAGTAACTTAAACCGTGGTAATCATCGCCAGTAGCCATACACAACCACGTGGAGACAGAATCCCTTTCCCACCTCTATTGAAAAAGATTAACTTAAAAATTATTACGATAACCTGTATAATAATTAAGGTAGATAATTCTATATTTATCATTCAAGTATTTGTTATAATTTTTAATTTATTCATTTGCAATAGAGATTACCCATCTGTCTCCTTCCTATCTCCGGTGTGTATACCAAATAAAATAAAATTTTATAGAACACTATTTAACTTGTAAAATACATCTATATATACCACTTGTGTATATTTAGATCTATTTATCAATTTAAAATTAATATGTTCTACTTAATTTTTTTCTAATGGGTATAAAAAAGTAATCATATAAATATACTCTTAAAAGGAAAAAAATTGTTGAATTGAAAAATATTACAATTACAAAAACATATAATAAAAATTTTTAATAAAATAAAATGAAATGCTTTCTTACCTAATTAGGTTGTGCTTATAAAATATTACTACACCATGTCTTGAAATAATATTAAATAATCACGTTATTAATTATATGATTACTTTTATGATTGGCTAATCTGCTTTGAATATTTTATTAATTTTTCTTTATTTTAATAATTAGGTATAATATGTGAATATGGGGCGAATCGCGTCAACTCTACTAGCGCGGCGCGCGAGCGCTTAATACTGTTGTTTTCAACTCGCGTTTGCGGTATGAAAAAATATATATAAAAAATATCCAATAAACTATTTCGATGTATTTTTTCCTCAGCTTTCCAATGGTGTAGTCAGATTTTCCAAAATTTTCCATTTTTAAAAAAAAAAAACACAAAACGTGTTATATCTCGAAAAGTCTATTTTTAATATTTTTTTTTAATACTTTTAATCGAAAGCTGAGGTTTTTCTACATAAAAAAAGTTTTTTTGCCCAGAGTGCCCGATTATATTTCAGTGAGTAATAGAACGCCGAAAAGTTTAAGTACCGCGCGCTGCGGCAAGGCGCGTGACTTCGCGCTCGACGGTGGCCGCTGGATTCGGTCCTCCTTTTCATATTTTGCTACCTTATAATTTCTTTTAAACCTGTTAGTTAAATTTAGTTATTTTTTTGTTTTTATTAATCGTTTTTTTGTTACTTTGGCTTTCGAAGAGGCTTTCAAAGTCTTTAGCTTCGTGGCTTTCTTTGTCTTTGTTGCGAGTTTGAATACATTATTTTCTTTTTTCTTAGTGTCTTTCTTTGGAAAGATTTGATATTTAGAACTTAAAGACGTTTTCTGTAGTTTGAATGTGTTTTGATTCAATGGAATAAAAGCATGATACTGTAAAGTCCCTGGTATAGATTTAGCATTATATAATCTTGGTTTGAGTTCTAAAACAGTTTTTTCATAATCATCTTTATTGCTATAAAATACTTTGGTTTCTTTGCAATAATTTTTAGCCCATTCGTAAAGACTTTTTGCTGTTAAAATTCTATTTTTGGATGAAAGTTGTAGACTAGCACGTTTTGCACCTCTTTTTAAGTTCGCACCGATACCATCACATGCACCTTTGCCGTGCGCGGTAGCATAAAAGTGCCATTCCGCTGAGATTTCGAAATCTTTTTCATGAAACAGAAGATTTTGCATATTATTCTTATTTTTAAAATGTTGACTTGCTCCATCCGTTAAATAATAAATTTTTTTAACTACGAAATTAGATTTCAGATAAAGTATGACAATTTTTTGATATTCATAAACCGCAACAGTATCATGGTTTAGATTATCAGAAATTACAGCAATGCTTACATGTTTAAGATCACTATTTTCTTTGTAATAAATTACAACTGTAAAAATAGTTGCCTGGTTATTATTCCAATGGAAAGATTGCGTAGAATTTTGAACTACAAATGCATAGTTTTCCGCAAAATTAAAACAGACAATAAACTCCCCTTCTTGAAGATTTTCTTTCAACTTATTCACATACTGTGACTGTTTCTTAGCAAAAAAATCGTGAGTCTTCAATTTCATTAATTTGTCGCCCAGCGTGTTGAGAAAGTCATAAACGTTCTCACTTTTTGAAGCTATCGTACACCGATCTGTTTGAAACCACGATTCAAATTGAATTTCAAAAACATTATTTTTATCAAAACATTCAAGCAAATGTTCTCGTAATGCAGACGTATTAGGACAATTTAGACAGTCACCCAAGAAACACTCATCACGTGCATTTTTACAAACGATTGTCTGAATACAGTCAGGATAATTTGTAAGATATAGTTTACTATTTTTCGTTAAGCACTCTAGCTCAGCAGCTTCTAGCATGAGCTTAACGTTTTCATGATGTACACATACACTTACATTGTGTGTACCACTGCTTCCAGCTAAAACACAGTGTACTGGTCTCAATTGTATGAATTTTGTTAACCCAATTTTAACGTGTTCGTATTCTTTTTGAAATAAATAATAGATTTCGTTCAAATTGCCAAGAAGTAATCTTTTCTGAACGTGTTCTCGGTTGCCGTTGTCCTGCTTTACGGATATGCAAACTTTCAAGCCTGGCATAATTCGACTTATGTCATCCTTTTCATAAAAACTTTTAACTAAATTTGTAGTTTCCACCGAAAGTACTTTGCCGCGTTTTTTTCAGGAACTGAGAAAACTTCTTTTTCAGCTACTAACTCTTTTGCTTCTCGAGCTTCCCATTCAGTACAACCAAACTCTCTGATTAAATCATTACGAGACCAAAAATCGGGAGCAAGAGTGAGTAGCTGAATTCTATCTTGCTTCGATATAGTATTAGAAAGTTTTCTTTTAATTTGTTCGAGAACCGTTACGCCAGCTTTATGATATTCATCACAACAATTTATGTTAGCTTTTTTTGTATCCGAAATATGTAAATCTGCTTTACGTTTGTAAATTTGCCTACGACATGTACCACATATTTTTGCTTCTTCGGGTACAAACGGAAATA
Source organism: Gastracanthus pulcherrimus (assembly GCA_949152435.1). NCBI lineage: Eukaryota > Metazoa > Arthropoda > Insecta > Hymenoptera > Pteromalidae > Gastracanthus > Gastracanthus pulcherrimus. The sequence goes on from OX424576.1 coordinate 87,671,870, forward strand.
TACTTCTAAAAGTTGAAGGAAAGTCAAACAGATCTTTAGACGTAGGGTGATTCTCTCGAGAGAAAGGATTTATGCATTTCATTTTCCAGGTTGAATCCATTGTACGAGGGTAGTTCAATAAGTCTTTAGAATAAAGTATAAAAACAATTTTTTTTGGGTAAATTTTTTTTTATTTTTCAACATAATCTCCTTGGAGCTCTATACACTTGGTCAATCGCTTTTTAAGTTTTCTTAATCCTTCAGAAAAGTGCGTTTTCGGAAGTTCCTCAAAATAAGCACTTACAGAGGCAATGACGTCTTCGTTGTCCGTAAATCTCTGTCCACCGAGCCATTTTTTCAAGTTTGGAAATAAGAAAAAGTCACTGGGGGCTAAATCTGGTTAATACGGTGGGTGTTCGACCAATTCGAATTTTAGTTCTTCAATTTTAGCCATTGAAACGAAGCATGTGTGAACTCGGGCGTTGTCGTGATGAAAGAGAATTTTTTTTCTCGCCAAATGTGGTCGTTTTTTTTTAATTTCTTCTTTCAGCTGCTCTAATAATGATGCATAATACTCACCAGTAATTGTTTTACCCTTTTCCAAGTAGTCAATAAGTATAATTCCACGTGCATCCCAAAAAACTGTAGCCATAACCTTACCAGCTGACTTTACGGTCTTTGCCTTCTTTGGAGCTGGTTCGCCTGTGGAAATCCACTGTTTGGATTGTTCCTTTGTCTCAGGAGTGTAGTGGTGTATCCATGTTTCATCCACAGTCACAAATCGACGAAAAAATTCCTCAGGATTCCGACTTATGCGCGCCAAAAGAGCCTCAGAGGCGACCACTCTATTGCGTTTATTCTCAGCTGAGAGCAAACGCGGCACCCATTTTGCCGATAGCTTTTTCATGCCTAATTTTTCATGTAGAATTGAAACAACTGCACCTATAGATATCCTTGTGGCCTCAGCTAACTCACGCACTTTTAATCTTCTATCCTTCAACACCATATCGTGGATTTTATTGATGATTTCGGGAGTAGTTGCTTCTACGGGCCTTCCTGAACGTGGTTCGTCACTTATTGATGTACGACCACGCTTAAATTCATTTACCCAGTTATAAACCGTTGCTAAGGCAGGGGCAGATGTGCCATGAACTGAGTCCATTTCATTTTTTATCTCATATGGAGTTAAACCCTTTAAATGAAAATGTTTAATTACCGCTCTGAACTCGTTTTATTCCATTTTTCTTAACAAGCAATTTTTTTTTCAATTGGTTATAAAAACACGTAAACTCAGAAGATGTGGACTGTGACTGCACCATATATCTAGTCGGGAGTGGTGCTGACTGAAAACAGATGATTTGGAGCGATTCGCGCGCCATCTGTTGGTCATTCTAAAGACTTATTGAACTACCCTCGTAGTTGCTACAATAAACCGGAGAAATACGTAACCAATAGATTTATGATTTAATCATAAAAAAATCTAAATTTAAAAAAAAACATCGTCGTATATATGAATTTCTTGTAACAATTCATTTATAGATTAAAGTTTTTTATGTTTAAGCCACCTACCGACTGAAAAAAGAACTAGTTTTACAAGTAAGCATGATGTGGCGGTGACGGCGGCCGCGCCGCGCCAAGTCGCGCGCGGTACTTCTACTTTTCGGCGTTCTATTACTCACTGAAATATAATCGGGCACTCTGTGCAAAAGAACTTTTCTTATGTAAAAAAAACCTCAGCTTTCGATTAAAAGTATTAAAAAAAATATTAAAAATATACTTTTCGAGATATAACACGTTTTGTGTTTTTTTTAAGGAAAATGGAAAACTTTGGAAAATCTGACCACACCATTGAAAAGCTGAGGAAAAAATACATCGAAATAGTTTATTGGGTATTTTTTATATTTTTTTTCATACCGCAAACGCGAGTTGAAAACAACAGTATTAAGCGCTCGCGCGCCGCGCTAGGAGAGTTGACGTGATTCGCCCCATATATGAAACATTAAAAATTTGAAGTGAAAATGTGGCGTATTCGAAATAAATAAATGATTAACCAAATTTTTAACCCATACAATACACGAAATATTTGTAACGTATTTATAATACTTTTCCAAACTTTCTGAAAGATAATAATTTAAAATTGGATCATTGTTTTCTACCTTTAACATTAAAATTTCAGAGACCTGCAACCGTATATAACATGGTACGTTTTCCCAATTTTTAAAAATTTTTAAATCACCATATTTCCCAACAAATTTGTCTATTTCATTATTTAATTTAATGTAATATAAATTTTTATCTACAGAATGTAAATAATTTTCATATTCTTCTTCCTGTTCTAAATAGTCATCAATTTGTTCGTTTAAATCTTGTAAATTTTGCAAATCTTCGGCATTTTGTAAATCCTCTAACTTCACGTAACAATTTTGAATTGGATCCAACTCCATACTATCGTCAATTTGTTCATCTAAAGCCTCTAAAGATTCTAAGTTTCGTAAATTTTCCATTCCTTCGTTATGATCTGGATTTAATTTCCGTTTCATGTTATCCATCTTTATAATTTTCGAATATATATTAAAAATGTAATGAGAACTGTTTTTCCAATAGTTTATTTTATTTTTATTTATTTATAGATATATTTTAATTATATTTTAAACGATGTTGTTAATTTTCAAAAATTTCTTGCCATACTACGTTAGCAATTTCTGTTAAATTTTAAGACTCATTTTGAATACATACTATTTCTGGGTTTTTACATCTAGATAAAAGAACATATAATTGGCCATGAGAAAATAAAGGTCTTTTTATAAATATTCCTATCTCATAAAAACTTTGACCTTGGGATTTATTTATAGTCATTGCGAATGCTAATACCATAGGAAATTGTTTTCTATAAAGAATAAACGGTAATGATGATGATTCTCCAGTATTTAAGGTTATTCGTGGAATGAATACCCTATCTCCAATTTTTTCTCCTGTTATTATTTCTGCTTGAATATTATATTTAAATAATTTTATTATTTTTAATCTTGTACCGTTACCTAAACCATCAGTAATACTTAAATTTCTAATCAACATAACTATTGAAGTTTACTTTTAAATGTAATTTATGAGGTGGAAGACCTTCTCTGATGTTATTTAATGTTTCTATAGGATAATTTAAATGAATGTTATCATCGATTTGATCGGCACCTACATGCGTAGCATAATCAATACTGTAATATGTTATTTTTTCACTGTGAATTAAATTTAATTTTTTGTTATTTAATATATTTACATCTTCATTATGTGAAGCTAATATGACTCTATTAATAGAATAATTATGATTAATATTACTATAAATTTTAGAACAAACATCATTAGTTTTCCAAATATTAGGTATTATAAATGGATTCATTTTTCCGTTCCCAATATCTAATAAAAATGATGAAAAATTTTTATTTATGGAACGTATATTTTCATTTGATTTCATAATTTTAAACAATGGCCAAAGTAGTGACAATTGTATAGTGTCTTCAATTATAGTGTTTTTAAAACCATTTTTTACTACAGGAAGGATTTGTCGAAAATCACCCCCTAAAACTATTAATTTATTACCGAAAGGCAAATCATTATTGCATACATCTTTTAATGTTTTATTAACAATATTTAAAGCTTTTTTTGGAATCATTGATGCTTCGTCTCAAATAATAAGATCTACTTCTCTTAATTTTCTTTTGTCAAATTCTAAACTTAAAAAGATATTTTCAACATTATTTAAATCTAAAGGTAATCTGAATGTTCTGTGGCTAGTCATTCCTTTAGGTAATAGAACAGATGCAATTCCAGTCCAAGCCATAGATAAAACTTTTTTATTTATTGATAAAAAATAATAAATTAAAGTTTTCATACAAGAACGTTTTACCTGAACCTCCAGGACCATCTATAAAATAAATTTTTTTCTTACTATTATTTAAGTTGTCAAAGATAAATTTTTGATCTTTATTTAATTGTTTATACATAATATCAAACATTTGTTTACTATAACAAATATCATTTTGAATTGTTTGATTATTTATTATAATTTCATCTGGTTCAGGTAGTCCGAATTCTTTGCAACATTTATCCTCTATCATTAAGATTTCATTAATGTGACATAATGCTTTATTTTCTTTGTTTTCTTTATAGTCTTCTATAAAAAAATGTTTAAATTTTTTTTCCCAAATAGAATTAGCTTGAATATTTTCTGATAATATAAACCATGCGAAAAATGTACGTAGTTGAAATGGCAACATTATATTGCAAGCTTCTTCAAAAATATTATAAATTTGTAAATCATGTTCCACCAGTCCCATATTTATAGCAGTTTCTTTATATGTATTATATGTTGTGTTGTTATATGTTCGTAATTCTTGGAATGAAATAGCACCGTTTATTCTATTTAATATTAATTTTAGAAAAAACCGTTCACTATCTTTTGGAGAAACAACATTTAGTCTGCCAATTGCATAAGTTTTTTTAATATATTTTCTTTTCACCCACAATTTAGTTTTTAAATTAAAAGTGTAATATTTATATGTATGTATATTGATATATTTAATTTTTCTAGTAAAATCATCTGTTGTATTTAATTTAAACCAAGCTGTTAATGTTGTTTCATTATTCTGCAAAGCTTGACTTTCTTTAGTTTCTTCATAAATAATTTTTTGCTGATTCTCTGTATGAACAGCTAAACGTAATACGGTATGACTTCGGCCACATAAAGGGAATTCTTGTATTCGCCAAGCTGCTTCCATTGGACTTAAATATCTACCATCTATGAATTGTGAAATTTCATCATAAATTTCTGAATTTACTTCATTGGTATTATTAACTTTTTGCAGTTTTAAATATGCTCTATCGCTACCTTTATGAATATAATCGAAAATGTATTTTATACTTTGAATGGATGCAGAATATTCTACATTTATATTACATTTATATTTATTTAGTAAATAACTGTTATAAGGTACTACCATAGAATTGTCTACTGGAATAATTTTATTATTTTGTTTGAGTTTGTATGTATGATTATCAGAAATATTATTTCTTCGTTTATATTCAGGATAACCATTATCTTTAAATTTTGTAAATTCTTGAAAAAATTTAGGAAAATTTTTTTTACAAACTTTTTTATTTTTATTATAATACGGAGAGGTTGAGTTATGTGGTCCATGTAGCATATGTTTTATGCCTAATTTCTTAAGTATTTCATCATTAGATGGTATTTCAGCAGATATATGTTTATCGATATTTTCTGGATTTAATAATTTGCTATTATGATCAAGTGTTATAATAAGATGCGCATGAGGTAGACCTCTTTTTGAAATTCAATTGTATATATATACGCTATAACTTTACCAAAATTTTTATTTTTTATTATATCGTCAATAATTAATTTTAACTTTGTGTAAAATTCGGATTCCGAAATTAGAAAATGAAAAAGCAAAAAGTAATATTTTTAGTTCTTGTTTCAGAAAAACGAAAACAAGGCCGTTAGAAACAAATAAGAAATTGCTCATAGAAGCTGATCCAAAATTACTATTAGAAGCAAATAAAAAATTGTTCCTATATACAAATCTGGAGAGAACAACAATATATCTAATTATAGACCTATTTTATTAATATCGAATGTAGCTAATATTTTTAAAAGAATTATCTATAACAGAATTTTTCATTTTATTGAAAAGAGTAATATAATATCTGAACACCAATTTGGTTTTATGAAAAGAATAGGTACAAAGAATGCTCTAAATTATATAACAAATATACTATAGAATAACTTGGATCATAGTAAACCGATACTTATAACTTTTCTTGATTTAGCGAAAGCTTTTGATACTATAGATCACAAAATATTATTAGACAAACTTTATTGTATTGGAATAAGAGGAAGGGCGTTGGATTTACTTTCAAGTTATCTTAATAATAGATATCAAGTAGTAAAAATAAATGATAATGAAAGCGATAACATGTTAATAAATACAGGTGTTCCACAAAGTACAATATTAGGACCTCTACTTTTTATACTATGCATTAATGATATCTTGAAAGTGATCCCCGTATAGGCAATACTGTCACATGCAGATAATACTGCAATAATAGCCACTGGTGATACTTGGAGTGAAGCGTAAGAAACTATGAAGAAGTATTTAATTAAAATGGATAAGTGGTTAGCAGTTAATAAGTTATATTTAAATTATGCGAAAACTGTTTTTATGACCTACGGTAACTACAGCGATAGTGTTCCACCTTAAATAAATATAAAGATTAAGGATAGAATTATAACTATTGTTGAAAAGTGCAAATATTTAGGTATAGTATTTGATTACAATCTAAAGTGCGATAAATATGTTCAATACATAATACAAAATACGAAATGTCTAGTCTATATTTTTTATAAAATTGCCAAATCAATGCCAAGAGAAATATTAATAATGATATACTATGCCTTTTTAATAATAGAGCTTATAAGAAATAATAAGAACAATTTTGTTATACAAGATAATCCGATCAACATAGAACAACTGGTTATATTTGAGGCACTAAAGTATCATTACTCAGACCTAAAAAAACAATATCTCCCATAATCTAGTATAACTAGGAAAAAAACTTAATTATACCTAAAAATAGGAAAAGGGTTAGCGACACAAATAGTTATCAAAAATAAATTATGACTTTTAACAATGTACAAAATGAGTTTAAAACTTTAGATATAGATAGATTCGCTCATAAAAAATTGTTAAAATGTTGGATAAGATGTAATTAAGAATCACTGTGATACATTATTACTGTTTGTATATATTATATAATATATCAATTTATATAATTATACGAATAATTTTATAGTAACTTAAAATATTATATGATTAGTTTTTAAGTTAGTTTTAAGTATATATGTTTTTTATATTTTTGTTAAATTTTCTGGTTATTTTTGTATATATATATATATATATATATATATATATATATATATATATATATATATATATATATATATATATATATATATATATATATAGTTTATCTCTGCAGGGATTTGAAATTAATGTACGTATTATAATTCTTATCTGGTTTAAAATTTTTTTTTTTTTTTTTTTTTCACGTCGCCATGTTTGTGCTCCCATGTGGTGCTAATCGACGACGGGGGTCTTCGGTGTGTTTGTAAACAAAGCACATGTAATTATTACAGTGGTGCTTGTATCAATCGGCAGAGACTAGGATTCGAACCCGGGTCACCGGCTTGGGAATCCGACACTCTACCGACTGAGCCGCCGCAGGGCCCTATATGTGGTTTTAAATAAATAAGTAAATAAATAAATATTCATCTCTACCTCCACTCTTTTAACTATTTTGGAAAGAAAATTGGTATCACCTAAATTATCTCTGCTAACAACAGCATCCACACACATAAATTAATTATCTATACAAGAACATTAAATATAGGTAACAAAATTTCGTAAACAATTAGTTTATTTAAATAATTAACATAATTCCAAACTCTGAAATGTTCATTATGTTCATTATAAATGTTCAAACATATAGACCATACTCCTACACCTTAGTTGTTGTTGTAATTTCCTGTGGAGTCGAAATAAAAGTCAGAAGGCGAATGTTGAATGTTTCAAGAAAGAAAATAAATTTATTTGTTCGAGATAAACAAATGTACAGTATAAGAACAAACAGTATAGGTGAAGGAAAATAGATATACAATTAAGTACATATATGGAAGATCAAACCGATACAAATATAATTGAAGCTGCTGGTTATACACCGTCGACCGTTCACCATGAGCGCAGGCACTCGACTGAGTCGAGCAGCGTCTCTCCAATGTAAGTAGACTGCCGGAGGGCGCATGTGCGCTCGCGCTCTTGGCGCCATCTCTGGGTCTCAAGTGGGACTAGAGGCTCTGCTGTTTCCATGAGTCATTTCGCTTTGACGTAGTTTGAACAACCCGCCCGCCTTGTTCCTTGAACGACAACTCATTAGTACCGCCCACCGTGGGCAGATCAGGTTTTTTCCGTGGATACAGCCAGTTCATCCGTCGTTGGTGGCTCAGTCACAGGAAGCAGCGATAGCTTAGAAATGGGTCGAATGTATTCCCCGCAAGCGTTCCTTACTGTCGCAGCCCTGACGAGTCCATCCTGCCCAGGATAAATATGTGTGATGCGACCCAAAGGCCATTTACCATTTGCGCAGAGGAGGGTGACGTCCAGAACGGATACAAAATCACCAGCCCGAAGGTTTGTTCGCGGTCGAGTCCATTTAGATCGCTGCTGGAGGACATTGAGGTATTCCCGGCTCCATCGATGCCAAAACTGAGACCGCATACCAGCGACAAGGTTCCAGTGCGTCAGGCGGTCAACATGGTCAGGCTCGGGAACCAAATCCGGAACAGCGGTCAACGAGCTGCCCACAAGAAAGTGCCCCGGGGTGAGCACATCGAGATCCTCGGGGTCACCCGAGATTGGGGTGATCGGACGACAATTCAAGACCGCCTCGATGCTAACCAGCAGGCTGGTAAATTCTTCGTAGGTGAGATGTCGGGGACCTATCGTGCGTTTTAGGTGAGTCTTGAACGACTTGACACCAGCCTCCCATAACCCGCCGAAATGCGGCGCTGCAGGAGGAATAAATCTCCACGTGATTCCGTCTTCAGTCAACGCCTCGGAGACGCGCGTCCAATTAAGATTGGCCTGTGCTAGCGCTTCACGAAGATCGAGGTCGGCGCGATGGAAGTGAGTGGCATTGTCGCTTCAGATCTCCGCGGGTCGGCCTCTGCGCCCGCAGAAGCGGGTGAGCGCCCCCATGAGGCTCTCAGTCGTAAGGTCTCCGACTAACTCAAGGTGCACATCCTTGGTGACGAAGCAGACGAACACTGCCACATATGCTTTCGATGTTCGCATTCCCCGACCTTCCGCTGCCAGCACATGAAAGGGACCGGCATAATCCAGACCCACACAAGCAAAGGCACGCGATGGTATCACGCGTTCCGGTGGGAGAGAGGCCATCTTCTGCTCTAAGGGACGAGCTCGGGCTCTTGCGCAGATGACACACCTGTTGATGCAAGCCCGGATCCGTCGCTTACCGCCAACAAGCCATGCTCGACAAACAGTATAGACATACGTGGACCGGAAGCCACCGTGTATTGAACGTTGGTGAGCCCAGTCGATGATCAAGTTGGCCAAGTGAGAATCGCCACTTAGAATAGGTGGATGCCGCATGCCATATGGAAGAGTGGAATGGTGGAGGCGACCACCTACCCTCAAGAGACCATCAGGGCTGATGAAGACATCGACACATCGGAAAGGACCCCGAGCGGGCAGCGGTGCATTCTGACGTAACATATCCAGTTCATTACCGAATGAGCGCTGCTGACATGAAGCCACGCATGTGGCGAATGCGGTGTCGAGCTCTTGGGCAGTGATGGGACTCAATGTAGCGATCGTCGGTGTCCTGGACAGGCGTAAACGAATCCAACGCCTAAGACGCACCACGAAGCGAAGTAACACGTTGAGATTGGAAAAGACGGCGGAGAGATCACCATCGGCGCACCGAAGCACACAGGCCAGAACATTATGCGGTGGATGGTGAGAGTCAGTGGCAAATGACTCGGAATTATCTTGAGGCCAAGTCGTGAGCGGGTTAGATAGCCATGCTGGTCCATACAACCAATCTCGAGAGTGGAGGAGTTGAGCTGGGTCGGCCCCACGACTAGCTACGTCCGCTGGATTGACATGAGTGGGGACGTAGTGCCATACACGGGACGGCAGCATCTCTTGTATATGGCTTACGTAATTATCCACCAGAGAGTTTCCTACTGGCTCTGAGGACCGGAGCCAACTCAGCACTATCTGTGAGTCTCCCCAGGCATAACACTGATCCCAGTGGATACCCAGTTCCCCAGAAAGGGTTCGCAGCAATCGAGCAGCAATAAGGGCAGCTCTCAATTCCAGTCGCGGGATAGTCATTCGTGGCGTGGGCGTCGAAGCGGGTTTCAAGCTGCGAAACGGGGTCAGCTTGGTCTTGGCCGCGAGGAGGTTGACGACAGCTGGTGAAGAGTGGTTTGACACTCTGATGTAAACAACTGCCGCCATGGCTCGACGGCTTGCATCCGAAAAGGCGTGGAGCTGGACGCCTTGAGTTGCTCCCGTTTGAAGACAACGCGGAACCACAATCTCGGGAATAGTCTGGAAACCGCCTTGAAGGGTTCCCCAGCGACGGGCGAATGAAGAAGGCAGCTCTTCGTCCCAATCGAGCCGAGCTCTCCAGAGATCTTGCATCAAAAGCTTAGCCAGCAAAATGGTGGGTGCAAGCCAGCCGCAGGAGTCAAATAGAGAGGCTATTGCAGCCAAGATCTCACGTTTGGTTCGCTGGCAACCCTTGATTTGAGGAGAGGTGAGGCGAAGGCTGTCTTCCGTCGGATTCCAGCTCACTCCGAGTTCGGTGACTGGGCCATCAGCTTTAAGCTGGCATCACGTTGACCGTAGGCAATCCTCGCTTGGAAGGTCCTCAAGAAGCTCTGGGGAGTTGGCGACCCATTTCCCGAGTGGAAAACCACCAGCTTTTCATAGTTAAATGAGCTGATCTCTTAACCGACGAGCATCCTCGAAATCACTGGCGCCGGAGAGTATGTCATCGACATAGCGATCTTTGAGCACGGCTTGGACGGACTCGGGATAGGGACCACCTTGATGATTCCCCATAAGTCATGGTGAGCAGCTGCAGATGCATGGGCTCCTCGCCCTCTGCGGAGCTAAATATGATGCGTTGGAGGTCAACATCATGCTCGTCGATCAGGATCTGTCGATACATCATTCGCACATCGGTGGCGAAAGCTACTCGATGTCGTCTCCAGCGAACTACCTCCCGTGGAGGTTGGTCTGGACGCATCAAACACGACTCGTATCTTTGGTCCCTGATCACCATGCTGCCAAATCACATGATGGGCTATGTAGTGGATTGGAAGACCTACCTGTGGCGGATTGTCAACTGCGATCATTCTCATGTGACCGAGGCGCAAGTAATCGTTCATGAAATGCTTGAACTCAGATGCCAGCGTTGAATCTCGGCGCATACGTCGGTGGAGCGATTGAAGAGCGGCATGAGCTCCATATAAGCCGTCGCCGAGCAGATTCGCAGCGCCTGGCTTCACCGGCAATCGCACGACATATCGTCCGTCTTTGTCCCGTCGATGATCGGAAAAAATGCGTTCGCAGGCTTCATCATCCGGGGATAGACGAACGGAGTGGGGTATGTCTTCCATTTCCCAAAATCGTTGTAGAGCTTGCAACAATTTTTGATGCCATTGAGGTTCAATCTCGCTCTGCATCGCTGAGCATGATAATGCGACTGTGTTGGCGCCCAGCTGCCGAGCACGTCCGAAGATGGCCAACCCGACAGCTGTGCGTTGGGCGATGAGGTTAGCCCGCCGCAAGAAGCCCGGTCTCATGAGATCTGGGAGAACGTTTACACCGATGAGCAGCTGAACGTCTCCAGGAATGTCAAATTGTTCATCTGTAAGATCTATTCCTTGCCACATGATCTTTGACAAGGCGTCGATAGAAGAGGCTGGGGTGGAGAGTCCGAGTGCACGACCACTATCAATCCGAAGGGACGCCTTTGGCAAAATTCCGAGTCAGGCCGACACTGTTGCAGATTGCCCAGAATCGGTAGAATCAACATCAGATGCTGGTAGCCTCGGCTGTTTCGAAGGTATAGCGATATCATTATCTGACGCGGCGCACTTTTGATCATTCTTATGCAATAACGAGTGGCGCAACGCCTGGCATAGCTGACAGACTGACTTGGAGAGGCAGGAGCGCGCTGCATGACCTGGTCGAAGGCAGTTGAAGCAAAGATGCCAGTACCACGTTTCTCCTCGCATCAGGGTGCAGACCCAGAAAATGCTCACAATGCCCGATGTAATGGCTCCCTTGACACTGAGAGCATGAACTTGCTGCTGCCCGAGTGGCAAAGCTGCGAGGGCCACGGGTGGTAGATGGGCCGCTTGAATGACTACTGGATGGCCGAGTTAACGGTAGATGAGATGGCACAGAGCTCTCAATGGAGCTTATCATGTGGTACCGACGTTGAAGAAATTCCGTCAACCTGGAAAATGTAGCCGTGGCGTCTCCGGCGCGGGTGGATTCGGCCTCTGGACGTGTGACATCGAATGGGCTGGAGCTGAGCTTCTCCAGGTCAGCTTCCCAGGCACTTCGAGTCGTGGGGTCCATGCAGGAGGCAGTGACGGATATAAACCAATCGTCCCATTTATCGACTGGGCGGTCAAGTCCCTGTCGTTGGTCACGGTGACGGCTCAGTGTGTCGATCAATGCTTGAAGGCTGGTCGAAGTCTCGTGACGCAGGGGTAGATGATTGCGCATCGCAGTCAAATGATCTTGAACGAGCAGCCGATGATGCTCGTATCGAGACTCTAGAAGACGATAGGCTGAGGCATAATTGGTATTGGTAAGCTTCAGGGTGTCTAATGCTGCCTTTGCCTCGCCTTGAACATGCGTCTTCAAGTAGAAGAATCTCGCGACGTCACTGAGGCGTTGGTCTTCGTGAATGAGTGCTCGAAACAAGTCCCTAAATGACTCCCAGTCCTCCCGACGCTCTGAGAATGTCGGCACGTCGATTTGAGGTAGCCGAGAGAGACCCATGCTGAGAGCTTGGCGGGATCGATTCGACTGGTCGTCTGTACCTTTATTTATGGGAGCCAGTGCAGGTGGCCCTAGTCGTCGCTGGACGTCATACAGCACCGACTGCGCGGTGATGTATGTTCGTTCCGTGTCTGAATAGACTCGCCACCGATCATAGTCGGGTGCTGGCTCGCCCCCTGAAGCGATGAGTCCAAGATAGTTGATTTGGAAATCCATCCAATAACCTCGTAGCCCCTCCATTCTTGTCTGAACCAAGTCCATGGTCCAGTCCTCGGGACGAGTCTCATGCAGCGTGGCAGAGAAGTCCTGGATCACTGACACGAGGGCTTGCTGCGTGGCGAGCAGATCGGTCATTGTCCCTGAAAATCACAATTGCGCTTAGCTCGACGCTCATCGTGGGCGGAGGCTCGACTCCGCAGTCGTAGAGGATCACAAGAATCCTAATTTGCAACGTTCCCAGGTCGCTCTCGAACCCCTTAGTGACAGCGTAGTCACGGAGCATGACTAAAAGACTGTAACAGACGTGCGAGCGCCGTTCTCAAAACATTGGTCATGGCGAGCGATCGCCGTTCTCAAAACATTGTTCATGGCGAGCGAGCGCCGGTCTCGAACCACTACCAGCTGCACGCAGCGTTGGGCACGGCAGCGTGGCGAGAACCTAGATCATGTGAATGACAGGCAGGAGTGCACGCTTTAATCTCAGGCCGCGCACGTAGTACTCGAGCCATGACTAGCTGGGCCGCCACGTAGCGACACAGCGCGGCATAACATGGCGGTTCGCGCACATTGGCTTCGAGCTAACTGCGAGAGAGCGAGAGAAATTGAACGCGTCAACGCGTAGAGCTCGAGCCATGACTAGCTGGACCGCCGCGCGGCGTCACAACGCGGCACAATATTGCGGCACGCGCACATTGGCTTCCAGCTAAATGGAAACGCGGAAGAACGAGAGAAATTGAACGCGTAAACTCTTTCGTGCACATAAGAGTTACAGCTATGGTGCGAGGAAACTGTTTACATTTCATAGGGTCCCGAGCCGCGCTGAATCCGAATCCGAGGTCAGATTTTGAAAATTGAAAATGGCGGATCCAATATGGCGGACGGGAAAGTAAAAAAATCGAGATTTTGGAAAACAAAAATTTTTTTCGTATTCTACGTGAAAACACAAATAGAAACTGTTCTTGTTGTTTTTTCGATATCTCTCTTAGGTCTTAGGTAAAAAATTCATTTTCAAAATCTAAACCTCGGATTCGGGTTCAGCGCGGCTCGAAGTTTATGAATTTTTTACCCAAAAACTAAGAGAGATATCGAAGATACACCAAAAACAGTATCTATTTATGTATTCACGTAGAATACGAAAAAATTTTTTGTTTTTCAAAATCTCGATTTTTTTACTTTCCCGTCCGCCATACTGGATCTGCCATCTTGAATTTTCAAAATCTGACCTCGGATTCGGATTCAGCGCGGCTCGGGACCCTATGAAATGTAAACAGTTTCCGCGCATCATAGCTGTAACTCTTATGTGCACGAAAGGGTTAAATCAGAATTAGAAAATGATAGTGTAGCATATTTCATTCGCGGTTTACAATGGGTCATAAAAGGGCGAATGAGCAAACAAGAATCTCTAGATGCCGCGATCGACGAAGCAATCGACATAGAGCGCGATTATGCATGCCAAAACACGGATGAACAAATCAAAATACCACAGCCTCCTACACAACCAAAAATTAACGAAAAATAATCGGCACATAGTTATTTAGTCGATAGCAAAAGGGTAGAAGCGTGTCAAATATGGCACAAATCGGGCCACACAGCGCCTAACTGCCGGTTCCGTACCAATGGCGCCGACGCTCCGATGACGCCGGCTACTCCCCAAAAAAGCACCTGGGCCACGCCCGATCGTGAAAAATCAATACCTTCCAACTCGCAGGGGCGGCCGCAATGTGTCACGCAATCATGGAAAACACACGAAAATAAAAATCAATACTCCAACTATGTCCCCGCGATCAATTTACATCAGATAAACCAAGCCCAAAACGATATCACTAAAGCATGCAATTATTGCAAAAAGGCCGGTCATTGGAAGAGCGAATGTAGAAAACTTGCATATAATAACAAAATGCGAGAAATGCAGCAGGGAAACGAAAACGGGTTCCCGGAGAATGACGAAACCAGGGAAATCCCACAACCCCAGCGTCAAAATTATCCGAGAAACAATCAGCAATACAGTTAATAAAATAGATTGTTTTATTAAGCATTAATAATTATTCACCAACTATTATGCTAAAAACATATTGCTACCCGTAACCGTTGTCGCTAATGCTAGACACCCGCGCTGGGCCAGCACTTTTCAAAATTTCAAAAAGCCGCATAATGTTCGAGTCGATGCTAACGATTTTTTAGAACTAACTGGTATAACAAAAAGTAGAATAAACACTTGTTGCAAAATTCCAATGCAATTTCATGATTTAACATCTTATTTTCACTTAGTACCAGATGATTTTCCTATTGAGGAAGTCGGACTACTCTGAAGTGAAATCTATATTAATTATGATGCATACATCAATTATAGAGAACAATATTTTATAATTGATAATTATAAATTACCTCTAAAATTACCATCAATAAAAAATGAAAAAGTTCATAAGTTTTTAACCACTACTTTTACTAAAAATGCAGAACAGCGCGTGCAATCAAAACCCGAACATTTGCCAAATTCAAGCTTAGAACATCGATATTCGCAAAATCAAATATCATGTACGCAAAACACTTCCAATACGAAATCCGAAATCCGATATCCGAAAAACGAAAACTTTACTTCTAAAACCGAGATTCGAAGTCCCGAAAATCGAAATCCAAAATTCGAAAATAGTAAACTAAACGCACAAAATCGAAATTATAAGAATTCGAAATTAGAAAACAAACCGAATTCCGAAATTCGAAAATCGAAATCATGGCAGAAGCTGGAACTGATCATTCCTAGCAAACTACCGCAAAAATCTACCAAAACCCGCATTCCGAAATTAGAAAATAAAAGAGCAGAAAATAATATTTTTAACTCTTGTTTCAGAAAAACAAAAACAGCGCTGTTAGAAACCAATGAAAAATCACTTCAAAAAGCTGATACAACATCACGATTAGAAGCAAACAAAAAACCGAACTCAGAAATTAATGACAACGTATTTTTGGAAGAAAATAAACTTGCGTATGATGAAATTAAAAATTGCGATAACAGTGAGCTTGAAAACGAACTTTTGGAAAAATTAAATCACTTATTGAAAGTTATTGAAAAAAGTCAACAAATAAACAAATTCTTACCAGAACAATTCGAGAATATTCAAATCATTTGTAAGCATATACTAGTGATACTAAATATGCTAAAATATGAGAAAGTTAATGAAATCGACAAATTAATTATGCAGCTGAAAAAACTAGTTATGTATACGGTACACGCAAGGCCTACAAATAACAGCTGCCATTACTCATTTTTGCTTTTAAGCAATACAATTAACGCAGCCAAAAGTCACATAAAAGGAAAGAAAATCATAAAAAATACAAATGAAATTAGGAAAAGTAAGATAATGACCATTTCCGATAAGAATACGAAGGGTAACGACAGCAGAGCACGCAAGGTAAAAGCACTCTTGCGCCTCGACCATCTGACCGGCAAACAGAGAGCTTCGGTAGAGCGGTTAATAGACCAATATGCAGATAGATTTTATCTAACAGGAGATAAGTTGTCGGCAACAACTGTGCTTGAGCACGAAATCCCCCTTAATAGTAATGTACCCATTCGTATCAAACAATTCCGCCACCCTCCTGTATTAAATAAGGAAATAAATAAGCAAGTTCAAGAATTATTAGACAACGATATAATCGAGCCCTCGATCAGCTCTTACTCAGCACCAGTATTTTGCGTCGATAAAAAGCCCGATTCAAAAGACAATAAACGTTATAGAATGGTGGTAGATTTCAGAAAGCTCAATGCAATTATACCTGATTACAATCATCCGGTACCCAATATAACCGATATTTTAGACAAATTGGGGCGCGCAAAATATTTTTCGGTATTCGATTTAGCTTCCGGTTACCATCAAATTTTTATAAAAAAAGAAGATAGACACAAAACAGCTTTTTATTGTAATTTAGGCGCTTTTCATTTCCGTAGGAGCCCGTTTGGACTAAAAACAAGTGCATCAGTTTTCCTCGCTCTTATCACGGCGCTAATCGCAGGCATGAAAGGTGTAGTAGCATTTTTTGATGATATTTGTATTTTTTCTGAAACCATCGAAGAACATTGGAAAATAGTGGCTGAGCTATTAAATAGATTAATAAAAGCTAACCTGACATTACAACCTGACAAATGCGAATTTTTAAAGGAAGAAATTAATTATCTTGGGCATATCATAAGCAGTAATGGCTTAAAGCCCGATCCAAAAAAAAATAGAAGCAGTAATAAAATTTCCAGTGCCCAAAACAGCAAAAAATATTAAACAATTCCTGGGACTCGCCAATTACTATAGACGTTTTATACCTGGTTTTGCAAAAATAACCAGACCCTTGAATCTTCTACTAAAGAAAAATCAACCATTTATCTGGGAGAAAAATTCTCAAGAAGCTTTCGAAAATTTGAGAGATCGATTATGTGAACCGCCAATCTTAATACATCCTAATTTTGATAAAGAATTTACTGTTACGACCGATGCCAGCGGGTACGCTATCGGTGGAGTGATTTCGCAACAAGAATTTCCCATAGCTTTTGTGTCACGAGGCCTCACCCCAGCTGAAGTAAATTATTGCACTTTTTCGAAAGAAGCTTTAGCTATTGTATTTTGTATAACTCAATTCAGACCATACTTATATGGCAGAAAATTCACTCTTATTACAGACCATAGACCATTAGTCTGGCTAAATTCGCACAAGGATCCAAGCTCTAGAGTAACTAGATGGAGATTAAAATTGGCAGATTACAACTTCGAAATTAAATATAAACCTAGCATAATAAATACTAATGCCGATGCACTTTCACGAAATCCAGTAGAATCACAAATATTAATCATCAGCGATACCAGGAATAGCAATTTGTTAGCAAGTGAGCATGAGCAAGCTAATAACCAGAGTGAACTAGACACAGAATTGAATAACCAAGCATCGGGAAGGCAGGCAAGACCAAACGCCGCCGATCCATCAGGCATGATGACCCGTTTACGTGCAGGAAAGCAGCCAAGCACACGGTACGCGGCAGCCATCCAAGCCCTCGCACGAGAGAGGCCGGTGACACATGACACAGACACTGAAGCTATATAGATAGTAGAAACGGCCTCACTCGCAGCCGCACCGCGCGAAAATTTTCAAGGGGGGGACGGTGAAAGCACGCACCTTAAGAAAGGTAGGAAAGTCGCGCACGCAGCCCAGTCACTGCAGCTGCCGATAACACTGCGGAATTTGATATAGATCTTAATGTAACTACTCTTCTAAATGAAAATTCAAGCGAGTCTAACGAACTACTCAATTCGGAGCTCACACATAGTGACTCACACATAAACGAACTCCCCAGTAGAAATATCATTCATTGCAGAGAAAAATTATTTATGCGAAAAGACAACTACTTATATTTCGTCAATTCCATAGGCCAACCACTAGATGAAGGAGCAAAGCAATTATATGAAACCAATAAGCTACCACGTCTTGATAATTTAATCGTTGGTGAACCTAAATTAATCAAAGTCAATACTAGATTCCATATAATATTACCGCTTAGAAGCGAGCAACGAGAAAGTTTAGTAAATATCATGAATATTTTGCAAATTTTACTTAATAAATTGAGTTTCATCTTAATTGAAAAGGATATTAATACTTTTAGCGTAGCAAAAAGTAAAAATATTGAAAACGTTGAATTCAATTTAATATTAAACAGTATTAAAAGAGAATTACATTCAACAAACATCAAAATCATTATATGTCTTGGCCATATACAACACCCTCCCTTGTCTGCACGTGCAAAAATTATCGAAGAAATGCATAGTTCGACGATTGGTGGACATAAATGCGTCAATAAAACCTACAATAGGATTAGACACAAATATAATTGGGAAAATCTTAAGCAGGAAGTACAACAATTCATTAAAAAATGCAAGCAATGTCAATTAAAAAAATTAGTTAGTGTCAAAACCAAGCAAAAGTTAATTATTACTAATTATCCAGCAATACCGTTTGCTAAAGTAGCTCTTAATATAGTCGGACCATTGCCTAAAACTAAAATGGGTAATGAATACATACTTAGCATGCAAGATCAATTTTCGAAATTCATAATTTTCGTTCCCCTTCCCGACCAGACAGCCATCTCAGTAGCTGATGCATTTATTAAAAGGTTAATTTGTATTTTCGGAGCTCCTCAAGCTATATTAACGGATCAATGGACATACTTTCTAAGTAAATTAATGACGCGCATAGCCAAGAGATTCAAAATCAAGCAAATAAAAACTACCGCATTTCACCCGCAGTCGAACGGCTCTCTCGAGCGAGCGCACGCGCCGTTAAGTGAATTTCTCAAGATGTTTATTTCTAAAGAAGCCGAATGGGACGAATGGGTCGAATTAGCAATGCTTAACCATAACTCCGGGCGAAATGAATCGACCATTTTCACACCTTACGAGCTCGTGTTTGGGCGTATAGCACGATTACCGTCGAGCGACCCTCCCGCCGCCGACGACCTTTTACCTGCGTACGCCGACTACATGCAAGATCTTATCTCCCGCCTAAGCGCCTTAAGTGAAATAGCTGCCGAAAGAATCTCCCTAGCTAAGGATAGAGCGAAACGATATTACGATTTAAAGGCTAATCACGTAGAAATCAAGGTAGGCGATTACGTTTGGTTGCAAAAGGGACCCAAGCCGCATAAATTCGACGACCCGTATACTGGCCGTTATTTAGTATTACACATTTGGGAAAATGGAAACGTAAAGATACAATTAAGAGAAAATCAAACGAAAGTAGTGCACATGAACCGCCTACGCTCTTCGCACATTCAACCAAAATAATATGATCAAATAACAATATATAATTCACTGATTTCAGCTAAAATCTGCACGCGACCTTCAAAAACAAGCAGTTTATCTCAAAATTCATTTAACTAATTATAATATGTAAACATTTGTTTCAGATACTAGACCAACAGTAATAGCAAAATACGAGGTTCCTTTTACCATACAATTTTAAAATAAAGGAAAATTGTTAATAATTAAAGCATCACAAACTCAAAGTGAAAGAGAATGACTGAAAATTTTATTCAGCATTTTTACAAATGGATAAAAGAATCTCGAAAACAAATAAAGAACATTTAATCTGATCTAACTCTATTCAGTAGACAATCTTATGCGTGATCATATAAGAATACAAAATGAGAAAATACAAACGAAATAACTTAGTTAAGCAAAATAGGTAGTGTTATGAATATAAAAAAAAAAAAACTAATAAATATATGATCATCAAAATCAATTTATTTTTGCGTATGTAGAACTAAATAGAAAATTAATAAATTTGTAAATGTTAATTTCACTTTATAACTTCAAATCAACATATTATAATACGTGTTTATGACTTAAGTCATTTGGTTAATGATATGACCAATAAAAAAAAATAAATAAAAATAAATTCATATGTTATGTATTATAATGTTTAGAATAACCGTCTCATAGCAACATAACAAATGAGTCAGTTTTGCAGATATATATCAGTCAATATAAAGTAGTATAACAGTCGAAAGTGCCAGTTGTATTAAAATACCACTAGCATTTTAGCAATGCAAAATATCTAGTCAGTAATTGAAAACCGAAACAAATGTAAAGATATACTCTAAGTAAACGTAATCGATTATTGTGATTGACAATCACTACTACCGTACAAACGATTGAAAGAAATACTGCGGATTAAATATATTAGTATATCGATTTATATTCGCAAAAATTTTGTATGCAAGGTACGAACAAAGCTATAGAATACGTACAGTCCTTATAGCATTCTATTATATCATAGTATATTATAGTAGAATTATAGCTATCAATCAATAAATAGACTAGCACCATAAATGTAATCGGTGCAATGAAAGCCTTTTTCGTATTGATAATAAATGTAAATTTTAAACGTTGAAGAATTTTAAGTAATTTTTTCAACACATCGAGTAATGCCAATTTTGACCATTTCCACACACATACAAAAGGGTCCATTTTACGACAAATGACCGTCTCCATAGAAGCAAAAAATAACTATAATATCTCGTTAAATAATAAATAAGTTATAGTAATCTTAGTTATAAAATTTTGTATCTCAAGGAACTTTGTCAAACTATTATAACACCTCGAATGCATAATAAAATATGTAATGTACGAATGAAGTTGTAATAAGGTATTCCAGCAATATCGCTATTGTTAATTTTTTTAACAATTTCATTGGTTATTCAATACAAATATGTATTAATATTTAAATAAGAGTGATAAAAGATAGTAAACAAATTGAAATCATGTAATTGATTATATAGAAACAAATCTTCGTTAATTTAGCTATAGGTAACCGAGTGATATTCCCTTATTAATCATACCGGATTATAAACAACATAAAAATGCGAACAAGTAAATTAAATGAAACATATGACATATGCATGTGAACAATTTAAACAACTTACACTATACACATAAAAGTTAACAGAATTAAGTGATAGGTATGTAAACAAGGCTACTTTTTCGTATTTATTAATTTAAGGGAACGCAATTACCATGTAACGGATTGTGTCATTTAAAAAAAAAATCATTGTAGAACTAGATATAATGCAAGGTACAGCAACATAACAGAGGTACTACCGAGACGCCACGAGAGAGCGGCTAAGGAAGAAAATTCACTCCTACTAAAAGCACTGTTCAAAGAGGCGATCTTTAAGGGGTGCACAAGACGAACTCCACTAACTGGAAATACAAAAGTAAACCACGAACATCAAAAGTCCTAATTCCAAAGAAAGAAGAGGAGGTGCCGCAGAGACACAAGGCCGACTTCTAAAAACTTCCTATCAAGAAAAGACGAGGCGAATATCAAAAGAACAACGCAACAAGAAGAGTCACAAAAATTAATACAAAAAACTTTATGTACTTCGATTAGAAAAATTTTAATAAATTATAATCTGTCAATATGTAATGTACTAAAGGAGCCAATTCAAACGTAAACGTGAAATTTGACTAATCACTCCCTTAGTACAAATGGTTTATTAATGTATCTATATTTAAATTAAGCACAATGTTACGTAGCAAACTGGGTCTACTCAAAGAAAAATTCTAATAACTATCATCCTAAATTTAATAACCGCATGTTTAACCTATAATCCAACATATCCTTCAAACTACTCCTAATCTTTTCCTTGAAATAAAAATTCCTCCCAGAAGAACCCTAACTTCATATCCACTACATATGACCAGTCTGCATGTTACTGGAGTTCATAAGAAAATGTATGAAAAATCTTCGTAACCGCGACCATCCAATTGTAAAGGCAAAAAAGAAAGAGAATGCCATATCTATATACATATGTAGCAATTTTATGATATAATGTTAATCATATATGTCAATTTTATATATATCATAATGAGACAACATGTATCCTACCTTGTCTACCTCATACTCTACGATGGCATACTCATCCACCCCAATATTTCCCGAATTACCTTCCGCGACTCTATACCTTTGTCGCCCCCTCCTCGAGTACGCATAATCAATTCCTAGTTTAGGCTAAGCATGCGACCCCCGCGTGATTATAAAAGGCATAGCTCCCCATGGCTCCTTGCCATTTGCCCTCACACTTTTGCCTTCAGCATACATTTTAGCCATTTATTGCTTACGCCCGACGTAACAGTTAACTTATATTAAAGCATTATTATTATAAATGAAATATTAACATCACTCATAAATAATTAATATAATAAATGATAACTCTTTTTTTTAATTTTAGGTGATCATGAAGTCTTTTTAGATTATGACAAAATATTTAATTTCCAGAGAAATGTTGAAAATAGTGAAAATGTATTGTCGGAGACAAACTTAATCAACATTGGCAAAGATGTACAGTGTAATGCTACAGCATATAAAGATGCATTCAAGACAAAGGATTCGGAAAGATTTTTTACATTATTAAATTTTGGAATATATGGACACGAAGAACTAGCTACAAGATGCGTTCGACAGCCAAAAAAAATAATGTTGATGAAAGGCCTCTATCACCAATCAAAAAAGAGGTTGTCGAAGACCTGTTTTATCGATATCTGCGATTAAAACAATGTTCATTATCGACCATTAATGACGAATTAGAAAATTGTAATAGATATAATCGAGTTTCAATTTCTTCTGCTCGCAAAAAGTTGTATAAGATTGCAACACCTTGAAAATTCAATTGAAGACATACGTGATGTTTTTGTACCTTTTGTTTTATACAATATAAGTAACTTATTCAGTACCTTATCTTTTTTTAAGTTTTGTGAATTGGAAATTAAATTTCTTTAAAATACGTTGAACTCAAGTCAGATATGACTTACTTGATCTCAATGTTGTATCTATATGTAGTTGAAAACTCATTTATTTTGTTAAGAAAATTTATTTATTATAAAGTGGTTAGTGATTTGAGTTCAGCGTATCTTGAAGAAATTTACTTGTAATAAGGAATGTCTATAATAGTCATAAAGTATTTAAAATACCAGAGACTATTTTTTTATATGTATTTGTATCTGAAGAATATAAATACTTAAGAGTTAATTGCTTAGTTCAAAGTCAGTAACTTTTTGTCTCAACATATGATAACGTTGTACATCATAATATTAATGTATAATAAATATTAGTACATGTAATTACATGTAAATTAAAAGTAGTAATAAACAATCTGTTTTAATAAAACACATTTGGTTTCATTTTATTCTTGTAATAATTTTATTGTGTTTATTAATAATAAAACCGCAAAATTGTAATATATATGTCATTTTATTTTGTAACGTAACCGCAGCATGGTTGTTCATTTGTATTGTTAAATTAACCGAAGATAGTTTACTTTTACCGACTTTTTCTTAACTTTGCCAAACTTTGCCAAACTTGTCCTATCTTTGCCAAACTTTTCCTATCTTTGCCAAACTTTTCCTATCTTTGCCAAACTTTTCCTATCTTTGCCAAACTTTTCTTAACTTTTCTTAACTTTTCCTATCTTTGCTAAACTTTGCTAATTATTGCCAAACTTTTTTTAATCTTGCCAATTTTTTTTAAACTTTGCCAAACTCTTTTTAACTTTACCAAACTTTAACCAAAAAGTGGTTATTAAAAAATTTTTTCAAATTTGTTTTCCCGTTTTCTTATTGCCTAACTTTGCTAAACTTTGTCGAATTTTGCCAAACTTTGCCAAACTTTGCCAAACTTTGCTAAACTCTTTCTAAAGTTGCCAAGTGTCCGAAATTTATGAGTTAGGCAACATTTGGCAAAGTTTGGCAAAGTTTAGCAAAATTAGGCAAAAAAACATTTCCACTAGGGATACTATTATTTAATTATATTTGCCAGAAACTATAATATTAATATATGTATTTCTGATAGTTTTGTAAAATACCTATCACTTATTTAATCTATGCTAAAAATAATTATTTATGAAGTAATGTAAGTTTCCTTTGATTTATTCTCTATCTGCGCTTAAACTTATAAAACGATGTTAAAATTACTAATTATTTCGATGGCTCATAATATTTTACATGAACTACTATTGCTAATGCATACACAAAGCTTGATTAATAGATCTAAATATAAAGTTATTTACATTGCGTGTTCGTTAGTTAATCCTAAGTTCTTAGATATACACTGGATATTTGTTAAATGTTAAACAATAATGTATTTATTCTTGAATGATATCTCTATGCGCTTTGGACCGAGTGCACCTTGCATTGCTACAGTACATTGAAAGTAAAAAAATATAATTTAATTAGTGCATTAAAGAGGAAGAAGTGATTTTTTTTGATAATAATATTTAAATAATAAAAATAATTTTTAAAAATGGGAAAAGGTAGAGGTTGTACTGTAGCAATGGAATTTTCCCAGAACGGAGGGGATCCAATAGCCACGCACAGCTAACGGTTATCTTGGCACCACGCATAGATTGCAGCTTCGGCGTGTTTACACTCTCGTGCGGCTCAAGCAAGCGGGTGGTGAGAGACAGGGAGCAGAAGGCCCCTAGTCATCGGCCAGGCTTATTTTTTATGATACCTCTGTCGCCGACTCGAGACGCTGCTCGAGACGCTTTCCCAGGAACGCCTTTCTATCAGTTCGTAAACATGCTGTTTTATTACTCTCAACCCTCGGTCTCGAATTGCTCACCGGATCCATAGAGTTTTGAGTATACACCACACAGTTTACACGTCTTGACCCTGAGAAAGGTTCTCTGCTGGCTTGCAGCTGTCGAATCCTCTCAAAGTCGAGACAAGCATGTTTGTATACGAAAAGAGAAAGAGAGAGGACCGAGGAAGATAGAAAAAAAAACAATTATGAAAACGCGGCTTCGACATCCGTTGCATGAATGTATACGTTCATGCATTCATAATTACGGAGACGTAACAATATCGTTCAAATATTTTTCTACATAATCCTAGATACCTAAGGAATGAAATTCTGAGCTTAAATTTACAAATGTTTGTTTATATAATTAGTTATAAACAATTTAAGACGACAAAATTTGGAATTTTTAGATTAAATTCGCCCCGCAAAGGGTGAAAGCATAAAAAATCTTGAGACTCAAAAATTATGAGGCTCAAATTTTCTCAACGCCAAAACGTCTTTAAGCCCAAAAAAGTATAAGATCCAATATTTCATAGCCCAAAAAATTGTAAGGTTCAAAATTTCTTAAAACATAAAAACTATTAGGCTCAGCTTGCCATTTTTGGCCACCCTAGGAAATTCAGTAAATTCAGTAAAATAGTTGAAAAGAAGATTTTGTGAAATACGTTTTCATATAAAAGATTTTCAAACATTTTCGTCAAACTTCCTGTGCAGCGTTTTTAAAAAGTTGGCTGGAATTATATATATATACCAACGCTCTTTCGGCTAAAAGTTATTTCGGTCAAACGCCTTCTCGATTAAAAGTCGCCGGTCAAACAGTTTCTGATAAAACGTCTGTAATCCATTTGTCACAATTAATTTTAGATATTTTATACGAAATTTATGGTGTTTTTATCTTTCTCTTATACGACTTTAAAATATTGAACAGGATATTCTTTTTTTATTTTGCATTCTCTATTATACTTAAGAAGTCTAACTTACTATCTAAAAAAATATACAATCGAATAATTGAAAAAATTAAGTGAAGATGCGAACATAATTGATTATATTCACATTATATAATTCACTTTAACACAACAAGAAACAAACCATATTCAATAATATCTGTTAATTATAGACGAAAAACTCTTACCTATTGAAATTAGATGTTGCAGAATTATAAGAGAATACTTGCTTATCTTGTAGCGTAGCTGCCCACCAAAATGCTCCCAATATACAAATATATTTAATAATAACTGTATCATTCCAATTTTGACAAACTTTACACAAGACATCTCTGAAAAACCCGTATACCATGTAAAATTATTTATTACAAAACAAATTATCCGCTATTATATTAATTTACTTCCATTATATCATCCACATCAAGACGATAGCTTAATTTCTAAAATTTACCTTCCTGTGATTGTAAGTACACTTGAGAAAACAAACAAATGATCGAAATTGTTTAAATTTTTTTTAAATAGTGCAACTAGATTATATCGAATACTCGTTTTCCCTCTCCTTATTGGAGAATTAAAAAATTTTCAAACAAATTTGATGCTATGTTTGTTTTATCGAGTGTTCATGTGAATCAACTTATAAATAATTTAAAAACTTTTATATTGATAGAATGGTGTTAACGTCGAGCAAGATTGTGGCAAAACACCAATTTGCCATAGGTAAATTCACGCACAGGAGGATGTAGAGTGAATGAGGCAAGTGAGTGATTTTTTTTCCAAGGGAATGTAAGAAATACCACCTAGGCACACCGGACTGGGTCCGCACACTCGGATAGTGTGAGGCTGGTTGGGGACCCATCCGTCCTGTGTATAATATAGGACGAAAAATAAAATAAACAACATACGCGAAAAAACTACACAACCGTTACATCGCAAACCGACCCACTAAAACTTACCACCCTTTCCTTTTCTAGCGAAACCCACCCTGATACCGTTTACTACATTACCTAAGGGTGGTGCCATTCTTGCGTCATCTGGACGACCACTTCTGCCTAGATCTGAAACAAGGCAAAAAAGTCATCCTTAAAGTCCCGCGTGTGGCGCTTAGATATATTCATGCAAATTGATACATTGTTTGTACACTGTCTATATTTGCTAACTCTGTTCTATTATTATAATATTTGAACTTCTTACTAGAGCTATATTCTCATTGTGCTCTATTATAATATTAGAACTTTTTACTAGAGCTAGATGCTCACTCTGCTCTATTACAATACTGGAGCATTTTACTAGAGCTATTTGCTCACTCTGCTCTATCATAATATTCGAGCCTTTTACTAGAGCTATTTTCTCACTTTGCTCCATCTTAATATCAAAGCTTCTTCCTAGAGCTATTTGCTCACTCAACTCTGTCATAATATTACAGCTTTTTATTAGAGCTTTTCTACTCTTTACTGTGTTTTAAAGTACACTCTTATTTTATCACACACCTGTTATACATATATTACAAATGAAGTTATCAAAACATGCAAAGGAGTATAAATAGTATTTAAATGTAGTATCATGCACTATGACTATCGTAAAAACAGTATAGTCAAAAAAGTATAATGAAAAACATGCTATTTTCATGCGATGTATACATTGTTTGCACAATATCTATATTTGCTCACTCTGCTCTATTATAATATTAGAGCTTTTTACTAGACCTATGTGTTCACTCTGCTCTATTATAATACTGGAGCATTTCACTAGAGCTATTTTGTAATCTGCTCTATCATAATATTAGAGCTTTTTACTACAGTTACTTGCTCACTCCGCTCTATCATAATATTAGAGCTTCTTAGTAGAGCTTTTCTACTTTTTATTGTATTTTTAAATTCACTCGTATTTTATCTCATACATGCTATATTAATATTACAAGTTTAGTTTTCAAAACATGCAAAGAAAATAGTAGTAGAAAATAGTATTTAACTGTAATATTGTGCACTATACTCTACTATCATATAGGCTGATGCGCATGGGTTTTTCCAGGAGTGTTCTTCTGTGGATCAAATCATACATCTTTGGTCGCAGGCAAAAAGTCATAACTGACAACAACGGGGAATCTGATTGGCTAACCACCAATCTAGGTGTGCCACAGGGTTCAGTCCTGGGGCCCTTGCTATTCAGTCTTTATATCAATGACTTACAAGACGTACTGACTGGTGGTGATGTTAAACACTTGCTATACGCGGACGACTTGCAAACTTACACTCAAGTGACATGGCGAGATGTTTATGTGGGTATCAGATGCATGTCGGCTGTTGCGCGGGCAGTGTCGGAGTGGGCCGAAGCATCCGGACTGCGACTCAATGTCGGCAAAACAAAAGCGATCATTTTCGGCTCGGAGCACAACATCAATAGGTTGTAGGATCTTGGTTTGCCCGGCATTGAGTTTCAGGAAGGTGTACATGTGCCTTTCTCTGACTCGGTCACAAACCTTCGTGTTGTCATGGACTCTAAACTCACGTGGAAACTGCAGGTTGATGCAGTTGGAAAAAAGGTAAATCGTGCTCTTTACAGCCTACGATTTTTTAGTTCATGCACAACTCAGGCGTTGAGAAAGCAGCTTGCATGCGCGCTGGTAGTGCCACATTTAGATTATTGTTCCGTGGTTCACCTTGATGTGTCTGATGAGCTCGAGACGAAGTTGCAACGACTTCAAAATTCATGTGTGAGATACATATGTGGTGTTAGAAGGGATGAGCACATCACTCCTCACAGGAAATAACTTGGCTGGCTTACAGTAAAGGAAAGAAGAGCGTACTTTGCGGGGTTATTATTGTATAGGGCAATAAATATGGGACAACCTCCGTACCTTGCGGCTCTCTTTGGTAAAAACACAGCTAGGACTTCCAGTAGGAGCGGTGTGAAAGAGCTCTCGGTTCAGGGTTCGCGGACTGATAAGGGTCTTTATTCGTTTAGAGCCCAAGGTTCGCGATTCTGGAACACCCTCCCCTGCAGTGTGAGGTATCTGCCGTCCTTATGTAAATTTAAAACGGCGTTAGGCAGGCACCTCAGACAACTGCACGGTGAGTAAGTTGACATTTTTTCATGATGACGGAGAATTCACATACATGGGTAGTTATTTATTTATTTATTGACTTATTTATTTGTTTATTTATTTAATTATTTATTTATTTATTTATTCATTCATTTATTATTTATTTATTTATTTATTTATTTATTTATTTATTTATTTATTTATTTATTTATTTATTTATTTATTTATTTATTTATTTATTTATTTATTTATTTATTTATTTATTTATTTATTTATTTATTTATTTATTTATTTATTTATTTATTTATTTATTTATTTATTTATTTATTTATTTATTTATTTATTTATTTATTTATTTATTTATTTATTTATTTATTTATTTATTTATTTATTTATTTATTTATTTATTTATTTATTTATTTATTTATTTATTTATTTATTTATTTATTTATTTATTTATTTATTTATTTATTTATTTATTTATTTATTTATTTATTTATTTATTTATTTATTTATTTATTTATTTATTTATTTATTTATTTATTTATTTATTTATTTATTTATTTATTTATTTATTTATTTATTTATTTATTTATTTATTTATTTATTTATTTATTTATTTATTTATTTATTTATTTATTTATTTATTTATTTATTTATTTATTTATTTATTTATTTATTTATTTATTTATTTATTTATTTATTTATTTATTTATTTATTTATTTATTTATTTATTTATTTATTTATTTATTTATTTATTTATTTATTTATTTATTTATTTATTTATTTATTTATTTATTTATTTATTTATTTATTTATTTATTTATTTATTTATTTATTTATTTATTTATTTATTTATTTATTTATTTATTTATTTATTTATTTATTTATTTATTTATTTATTTATTTATTTATTTATTTATTTATTTATTTATTTATTTATTTATTTATTTATTTATTTATTTATTTATTTATTTATTTATTTATTTATTTATTTATTTATTTATTTATTTATTTATTTATTTATTTATTTATTTATTTATTTATTTATTTATTTATTTATTTATTTATTTATTTATTTATTTATTTATTTATTTATTTATTTATTTATTTATTTATTTATTTACTTAATTATTTATTTATTAATTGTATCTTTTTATTTTTTTATTTTAATTTATCCGTTCTCCCGTGTTCTGTATTCTTAGTCGTGAAAAATGTTGTAATGTACAAAATATAAAGAGTAAATATATCTACGTGTGTGATGAGTGTATGTATCGGCTGAATTGTAATTGTTTTTAAATTGTGACGTGATGGATGTACGTGTATGCAAGAATGAGTAGACTTCAGAAATTGTTATGGAACTGTGATATAAACAAACTGTGATATTAGATAATGACAAATTTGTGCAACAATTTTTATATTTATACACTGACGAACTGTGATAGTGATCAAAGACTTAATGTAATGACAAAATAACAATTTTTATGTAATGTATTTTTGCCAAAATTGACAAAGAAATCGTATATCTATCTATATCTATCTATCTATCATGGAAGAAGTATAGTGAAAATAGAATAATGAAAAGCATGCAATTACAACAGCTAGGACTTTGCATAAAAATACAACCAAAGCACCTCAGTTATTCACAAGCAAAATCCTAATAGTATATGTGCAGAAATATTATATACATATAAAATGTATAAAAGATTTACATACACTCTAAAGCTAAAAGAATAAAAATTGACGTTAGAAAGAATAAAAATAGCATTTTATTCTTTTCGGAAAGTATGAAACGCTTATTTTATTCTTTAGAGAATTTGACAATGATCTAGAAGATTAAATTGTACAAATTATTCTTGTATAAAGATTAAACTTATTCTTTTGTGAACAATAAAGTTCAGCTTTTATACTTTCGTAAAGAATAATATTCAGGTTTTATTCTTTTGTGAAAAATAATATTCAACTTTTATTCTTTTGGTTTAACATTAAAGTTAGATTTCATATTCCGAAGTTTCTCGAAAAAGAAACAATCTTAGGTACTTTTTTAGGTCTGAAAATATTCAACATTTTAAGATAAATCGACGGCAACTTTTAGTTTTTTAATTAACAAATTACTATTTGATTTAAATCTAAATGTGCTTAGACAAGGACAGTAGATACAACGTCCTCTTGAAACAAAAGAATAAAAGCTGAATTAAAAGAAAGAAATAAAAGAACTAAATAACAAAATCAAAAACGAAAATAACATGACAATATATTTTGTACAGCATATACGGACGCAGTTTTACATCAAATTTAAGGAAATCGATAGCAAAACGTGTATGTCAAATTGCTAACAATTTGCAATACATCTGGCTAATGGGGTATATAAGCATTATTGAGAGAAAGGGTGCATACAAAATTAAACAAAGATGCAATATTAAAATTTATAAACTTATAAACAAAGTACAAAATAAACAAAACGTACAGTTTACATTTAATTTCATTGTACACTTAAAAAGATAGCGAGCAATGTCAGTTTTGTGAGCTCATGCAGTATCTACTATTATAGGTGCCAGCTACTTTTGCACAAGAGTTGTACATAAAATCTTTCGTATCGTATTTGGCTCCAAGTAGATTCTGCTTTACAGGACGAGTAGAATCTATTTAGAGTCAAGTAAAAGCTGCCGAACTCTTGAGTAAAAGTCATTTGGCACCTATAAATGTAGATAGTACTTGGGTTTCCAAATCTGACATTGTTTGATATCTTTTTCAGAAAAAGTGAAAGTCATTTTTATTAATATTGTAACTTGGAAAATATTCATAACTAAATGTATGTAATGTATTGTAATATGTAACTATAAAAATTAATGTTACCGTATTTGATTAAGAACCATTTACTTTAAATACAACAAGAAAGTGAAACATTCAAAATAGCCACTCACCTACGATAATTGATTAAGACAGGAACTCATGACAGCAGTGTAAAGTCAAAAAGCAAAACATTACATCCTTACATCATAAGAGTTCCTCATGAAATTTTTCAGCCACGTATTATGCAACAATAAACAACAAACAAGAATTAGTATCATACAATTAATAATATTTCGTAACCTAACCCTATCCTCTAATATTTTCATATGAAAATTAAATCAATAAATAAAATAATCTGATTAACATTTTTTTCAAACAGAATAAATATTTTCTATAAAAATTAAAAATAATTGAATTAAGACACAACAAATGTAATTATACCTTGGTAATAAATTATTCAGTTTAATCGTGGGCCCCAATGATTTAGTATGGCAAACGAAATAGATCTATATAATTTGAGATTATTTTCCACCAGGTTACGAAAAACATGAACTAAATTTAAATGGTTTAGTGGTACACTGTACAAATATATACCATGAATTGTCACAAATTGTGATAAATTTTTCATCGTTGACAAAAATTTAACTAGAAAAATGTATTTTTGCAATGAGAATCTTTATTATTTAGTATCTTGTAAATATATACCTATGTCAGTTTTTATTAAATGTTTGAAATTTAATTGTGGCGCACTGAGCCAGTTAAAATATGAAAATATGGTATGAATATAAAACGATGAAATACTAAACTTACCCCATAGAATGAGTGAATACAACAAACAAAATCAGAAGACGTAAAAAGATGTACACCCAATAAAAAGTATCTCTCCATCATGTGAGCTGCAACAAAAATCAAATTATTAATTGTGTTTATATTTATAGTATACAGTGAATATATTTTTCTAAATAAATTTGATAAAAAATAAGTAAATTATTAATTTAAAAAATAATACATGTTTAGGTATAAGAAGTAATTAACTCAAAACAGAGTTGAAATGTAACAATTTCAATAATAAACTCTAAATATTAAAAACTGAATATTTTCAATTGTTACTGAAGGGAGTAAGAGAAACTCAATAGAATATGGCTTCAAAAAAACAGATAACATACAAACTTGAAAATCCGTAAAATTCTTACCTTGGAGTGTTGAAAAAACATAATGTAATCCGATTATAATTTTCGTAATAAAATCCAACAATGCACAATCAAAGGTTGTAATCCATGGCGAATGTTTAACCGATTGTTGTACCGATCAGCAACCGTCCATCGATATTACCGAAATGTCCAAAAACGTCAGGCTTTTCAGAATTTTGATAGACAGACACACCTGCGTGCACGTGTTCGTGTATGTACATGAATGTAATGCACGGCGCACGGCCGACAGCGGCTGTGCCACTACTAACACTGACCGAATATTTTCTACGTTGGTACTCGTGACACTCAGCAATATTAATGTCGCTTAAAACGTTAAATTCAAATTTAGATGATTGGATCTTTACCAATAAAAGGACACTGAATAGATTGAAAATAGATTCACGAAGATCGACCTTAATTAAGAAAAATTATACAATAATTGGTTTATATATTACAATACGATAAACGTTATAATATGAAAGGAGGGTAATTTAAGGGAAAGGAATAATTCTTTTGTCATTAAAATTTTGATATTACAAAATAGCGAATTATTCGTGGCGATGATGATCATATATATCATTCGCCGTGAATAATTCGCCGCATGAAAACGGACCAAAATGATCTGAATATTTTTCAAATTTATCCGATTTTAATGAAAAATATTTAAAAAATAAATATGCTTTTTTATAAATATAATTTTTTATAATTATAAGTCCTTTTTCGTCGAAAATATAATTTTTTCAAAATTATTATTTTAAGGAATATATTTATTTTCATTTTTAAATAAGATATACATTGGAAAAAAATATTCATACCATCCATCGTAAATATTTTTCTGCTATATAAAATTACTTAGAAGATAGCACAGATCTAATACACAACATGAAATATTTAGACATTGTTATCTTTAGCAGCTTTTATTGTTTATGAAAAGCATTAATATGTATTCTTTAAATATTACATTACATAACTGAAAACTAATAAAACAAATGTTAAATTGTGAAGTGAACTAGGTTTTAGTAAGAATGGTTGTGATTGCATTAGTATAAGAATCCCAGAATAATGCTACTTTTCCACTTTTCAAACAATCCTTTGCATTGTAATATATATAAGGTGATGATCGTGTAACGAATTAACACAAGACATATGAATGTGTTCAAAATCACACGTTTATATTTAAACGTACAAATAATGTACATATTTAATATATTTAGTATAGTTTTGTATAAAAAAGTTTTAGTGTTTAATACATAAAATTTGAGTACGTATTTCTTCTCTTAATTCTATTGGAATCACACTCCAGATATGGATAAACAATAATAAAAATGTAAAATTTACATATATACTCTTTTTCTCTTGTAGCGAGACTTATATTGATTTGTGTATCAAAACTCTAGATTAATTCATAAGAATTATAATAATTAATTATTTGCTTTACCGTATGATAGTTATCATCTAGCAATTACTATTTGAATAAGACTATATATTAAATGAAATTTTTGTAATGAAAGTAGTGACTAAATAACTGTACTCCTTCAGTGATGTTAAAAGATAAAGGAATAAATTTAAAAATCATTTAAGTGAAAACTGAGAAAACAAAGTAATTAACGATAAAAATTTAACAAATAAAGAAATTCACTAGTGTTTTACAAAATTAAATATCACAATTTTGAACACAATGTAATAAACAATACTAAAATTTAAATGTATTTACTCCATTAACTCATGTAATGTTTAATTCCATTAAACAATGTCAGTGATGACAGAGTAATGAGTGTCAACGCATCCCAATCAATCACAAGGAAGGAAATTTTTCTATTACGTTCCTTGTAAAAGTTGAAGTAAGCCAAACCCGGTTAACTGCTAGTAACCACCTATAGCCTCGGGCATCGTCTTTCCTTCAGCAAAAGTATATAACGATGAAATATCCAGGAATCCTTGCTCTCACAACAATAGAGTACATTATGTTACTGTTTGGAGGCACTCAATTTACTGCTGACATGAGCAAAATTGTTTAGGTCAAAGAAATTGTCAGTAATTTCAACTTCAAGGACAGCTGTCTACCAGTATTGTACACTGTGTACTTGATAATAACATCCATCTTCTAAATAAGATACTTATTATAAACATGTCTGGCCACTATACGTTAAGCTTTTTCGTTCTTCTCCTTTGCTCTGTAAATTGCAACCAGCACTGCAGCTGCAATGCAAAGTACGAAATGAAGCTTCATGCTACCAATGAGTGCGGGTTACTTAATAGCCATATTAAATAATAATAGTACAATTTGTAAAGTCATCATGGACAAATAATCTAATAAGTTTTGTTACAATAATAACATAATTCCTGAAAAGTAATTTGGATTGAAATAAAAACAATAAGTACAAAACTTGTAGTATAAAGCTTGCGATAAATAAATTGGCCTCAGATGTATAAAAGTAACTTTCAAAAAACAATTTCATAAAGAAAGTCTTCTGATAGAAAATATCCCTTTATAAGCCTTTTGGATACCTAATCAAAACTAGATGAAATAAAACATGTATGAAGTAACTGCTGACCTTGTTCATACTTACAATTTTATTATATGCAGCTCATGTATCCCAAATAAAACCAAGATGAATAATTATCATAAAAACATAACACTGATATAAAGACATAATCATAGCTTCTGTGTACAATTTACCTATAAAAAAGTATATGTATGTATGAAGTATAAATTGTACGATAAAATTAAAGAAATAAATCAGATTAGATTTATAATAAGAATAATGATTATAAAGTGGTAAATATAACTTAAAATCATGTAGATGAAAAGTTACACTAAACTTGTCCAAAAACACATTTATCATTATAATCATGCGATTATAAGATGCATTATAAACTCAGTGTTATAATAGTATAAGATGATGTTCTTGTTTTCTTTTACTGCTCAATTGCCCGATGAAAAAGAACTGATTTCATTGATGTTCTGTGCACAAAAATAATAAAATTATACCTACATCAGAAATGTAAAATGTTATAAACTGTAAAATCAACTTTTAAATACACACGATGAAAGAACTACGATGCTTGTCAGCTATATACACAGTCCACTTAGTGAATTTGTTAGAAATCATTATTAATAGCTCTTTACTGCAATTTGGGCTAACTAAATATACCATGCATATACCAAAATAAGTGTCGAATGAATCTGAAAATTAAAAGCAAATACCACAAAGGAAGAATTCTCAATATTAATTAAGAGACCATATAAACTATATAAAAGTATACTTATCGGACTACATCATGTATGGTTATAAAATTTTAGTATCTTCTTGTTGTTTAATGTTGGATTTATATAATTTTAAAAATACTTGTCCAAAGGCATCCCTTCAATTATTTATAAAACATTGTCTATTTTGTTTGTAAATATTTTGCCTGACATTTAGGTTATGTACTATTCTCATAAAGGTTGTAAATACATTCATTTTTCAATTTCATTTCATTTTCACTGCATTTGGCTTTTGACCGATGCGACAGCTATTAGAACCCATAACGCCATCTGGCGGATGATCATATGGCGTATGTAAATATACATACACATGTACATATATATAGATATACTGCAATGTAAATTATAAATAAAATTTATATAAGTTAACTTTTTTTACAATTTTCAAAATATCTCTATGAAGTGTCATTTATTATTATTAGAAGAACATTCTGTTAAATTTTGACGCTGATCCGTTCATGATTCGTCGAGATTCTTAGACCCCCAATCTCGGGATCTAAGAATCTCGGCTATTCGTGAACGAATCAGTGTCAAAATTATACAGAATATACCTTTAGTAATTA